>JAJLUB010000019.1:50944-104298 GCA_030564085.1 Nakaseomyces uthaithaninus
ATGCCCCACCAGCCCACTCACACTATGCGTCATATGACGTCATTTTTCTACAAGCCTCTGGAAACACAGAGAAACTCGGCGATACCCCTCCCTCCCCCCCGTGGGTGTGCCGACACAGGGTAACCTGTTACGGAGAGAAAAAAGAAAGAGTACGTGCTTGGCGATATTATGTCAGATGTCTGTTACGTTTATTGTGATTTTATGTTCCGGGTAATGTTTGAAAAATTTTTTGTGCAAATGTTGGTGCTCATAGTGTGTCTGTGTGCTATAGTGGCCGATGCGATGAGGTATTGCTCAGATTGGTGTAGATGACGTATATAAGAGAGTCCTGGGTTCGTAGTGGTTTTGGATAACAGAACGGAGTATAGTAAGCTGCTGATATCCTGTTTTTTGGAGTGTTTTTTTTTTGAAACAGACAAACAATTGGAAACTCAAAAATAGACGTTTAAACTATGCCACCAGTATCTGCATCCAAGGCTAAGAGAGACGCTAAGAAGGCCGAGAGAGAGGCTAAGAAGAAGTCTGAAGGTAAGACCATCAGAAAGCTGGGAAAGAAGAAGGACGCTGTTGAGGAGGAAGATGCTGCTGAGAAGGCCGCCAAGGAGATCGAGCAGTTGAAGCTGCAGACCGACAAGGACGGTTTGTCCGACCGTGTCACGACCGGTGTGCTGGACTCCCTCGAGACCTCCAGAGACGTCAAGATGTCCTCTGTCTCCTTGCTGTTCCACGGTAAGGTCTTGATCCAGGACTCCAACCTGGAACTGAACTACGGCAGAAGATACGGTCTGCTGGGTGAGAACGGTTGTGGTAAGTCTACCTTCTTGAAGGCGCTTGCCACGAGGGAGTACCCCATCCCGGAGCACATCGATGTCTACCTGCTAGACGAGCCTGCTGCCCCAACTGAGTACTCTGCGTTGGATTACGTCGTCAGAGAGGCCCAGGCTGAGCTGAAGAGACTTGAGGACCTGGTCGAGAAGATCATCATCGAGGATGGTCCTGAGTCCGAGCTGCTCGACCCTCTGTACGAGAAGATGGACAGCATGGACCCATCCACCTTCGAGAGCAGAGCTGCTGTTATCTTGATTGGTTTGGGTTTCAACGCCAAGACCATCCTGAAGAAGACCAAGGACATGTCCGGTGGTTGGAAAATGCGTGTTGCGCTGGCCAAGGCCCTGTTCGTCAAGCCAACCTTGTTGTTGTTGGATGACCCAACTGCGCACTTGGACTTGGAGGCCTGTGTCTGGTTGGAAGAGTACTTGAAGAGATTCGACAGAACTTTGGTCCTAGTTTCCCACTCCCAGGATTTCTTGAACGGTGTCTGTTCCAACATGATTGACATGAGACTGCAAAAGTTGACCCAGTACGGTGGTAACTACGACTCCTACGTCAAGACCCGTTCTGAATTGGAGACCAACCAAATGAAACAATACAACAAGCAACAGGAAGAAATTGCCCACATCAAGAAATTCATCGCATCTGCTGGTACTTATGCCAACTTGGTCAAGCAAGCCAAATCTAGACAAAAGATCTTGGACAAGATGGAAGCTGACGGTTTGATCCAGCCAGTTATCCCAGACAGAGTCTTCTCCTTCAGATTCCCTGAGGTCGAGAGACTGCCACCTCCAGTTCTGGCCTTCGACGACATCTCCTTCTCTTACAACGAAAAGTCAGAGGACAACCTATACGAGCACCTGAACTTCGGTGTGGACATGGACTCCCGTACCGCTCTTGTTGGTCCAAACGGTGTTGGTAAATCCACCCTGTTGAAGATCATGACCGGTGAGCTAATGCCACAGTCCGGCCGTGTCTCCAGACACACCCACGTCAAGCTGGGTGTCTACTCCCAGCACTCGCAAGACCAACTGGACTTGACCAAGTCCGCCCTAGAGTTCGTCCGTGACAAGTACTCCCACATCTCCCAAGACTTCCAGTACTGGAGAGGCCAGCTGGGCCGTTACGGTCTAACGGGTGACGCCCAGAAGGTGCAGATGGGTACCTTGTCCGAGGGCCAGCGTTCCCGTGTCGTCTTCGCTCTGCTGGCACTAGAAAGTCCAAACGTGCTGTTGCTGGACGAACCTACCAACGGTCTCGACATCCCCACCATCGACTCCCTGGCCGACGCCATCAACGACTTCAACGGTGGTGTCGTCGTGGTCTCGCACGATTTCAGACTACTGGACAAGATCGCCAAGGATATCTTCGTGGTCGAGCACAAGACCGCCACCAGATGGGACGGCTCCATCCTCGACTACAAGAAGAAGCTGGCCAAGAACGTTGTGTTGTAATAGAAACCCTCTCCTTTATAAAAATTTGTATATTTATTAATCCACTCGATAATCTTATAATACAGAATAGCAGATAGAAAAAAAAAATGATATGTTATGCTTTCCAAAAAAAAGTGCTATGTTATTCATGCTTTCTAAAAAAAAAATGCTGGATGACTTATGACCTTATATAAAAAAATGCTATATGCAGTATGCTAAGTGAAGCTCGGCTTGGGCAGCGTCGATTCGTCAGGTGTATTCACAAAGGAAGCGCCCGCAAATGGAACATTCGCAGGCTTCTTCCTCTTCTTCACGTTGAAGACCGGCCGCTCCCCGTTGGGCAACTGCTGGTTGTATATATAGTTATACCTTGTCATATATGTATTTTTATTCTTTGTTTGCGTTAGATGTTTTGCTTTTGTTGTCTTGCATCTGTTGCATGGCATCGAGTCCGATGCCCTTTTATATAAACAGAAACCCCTAAGAAACTGGTTCCGCGGGGAGGGGCAGAAGACTGGCTCTCCCCGCCTCTCTCTCTCTCTCTCTCTCTCTCTGCCTCGGGACACCGTGCGGGCTTAGTCTCATAAACCCGCACAGAGACACATTCCCCCCCGCAGCATGTGCACGAGCGATCGCAACAGCGGGGAGGGAGGGGGAGGGGGGCGACACAGAGCGCACAGCAGTTGCCGAGGCTTTTTTCTCCGCCCGAGACCCCCCACAGAAAACGCTGTGCAGATGCGCATTACGTGTGCAGAGAGCCACCCGCACAGGCCAGCTCACAGCAGGCCGTCCAAGAAATCCTGGTCGTCCTGCAGCTCCGCAGCCACCGCGGCCTGGCCCGGTGCGTGGTGTGCGGCTGTGCGCTGCCCAGTGGCTGCACCGCCACCTGCACCCGCTGTCTCTGCAGCAGCCACGGTAGTGCCAGTGTGTCCCGCAGCGTTCTCCGTGGCAGCCTCGCCGGTCTGTGCGGGCCCCGTCTGTGCTGGCCCCGCCGGGGCATCTCCTGCAGAGTCGTGTCCCGCCGTGCGCTGCAACAACGCGTTCAGCTCGGCTACGCCCATCTGCTGGAGCTGCCGTGCTGTGTGCTGCGGTGGGTGGTGGGTGGTGGAGTCCGGGCGGAGCGCGGCGCGCACGCGCGCGACGTGCGTCGCCAGCCCCGGCTCGGGGTCCTCGGTGACGGGCATCTCAACGTACCGCTCGTGGTTGCTCGGCAGCTCGGGCTCTGGTGGGGGCTCCTCCGGGTCCTGCCGCGGCCTGCGCTGGTGCGCCCGCTTCAGCCGCTGCTTGTCCTGGAACCGCCGCCGGTTCTCGCTCTTCTGGTCCATTTGCGTGTGCTGTGCAGTGGGGCCGTCCGCTCGTGTGGACCTTCGGTGTGCGCCCTGCTTGGTGCTCTTTATCAGCACTCGGGCCGGGCCAAGCCAATTTAGGAAGATGACGGGTAAAGAAAAAAGAAAGAAAAACTAGAAGACCCGTATCAGATAACGACTACTGCTGCTACCATTCAACGTTTATAACTGCGAGTCTTGCTTCTGGTATAGGCTGTCAAAGGAGACATCAAAGGGGCTGACATTGGCGTACCCCATATACTGTGATGCGGTCGTTCATCAAGTCTCACAGGAAGTCCAGTTCGCTGGAGGGAAACGAAGATATACCGGTGCTGGGGCACAAGAAAAGTGCATCGCAGCTCTCGCCGCCCCGGTACAGCTACGAGTCCCAGGACTCGCCCAAAACGCCGCCGCACGATCATGTGTCCGCGCAGGAGCCCAAACACTCTCCGGGGTTTGAGTCTCTGCAGCGGCTCTTCAACACAAAGCTGTTCAAGAAGTCCTCGAACTCCAGTCTCAATTCGTACCTGAACAACGGCACGGCGCAGGACCCGCTGTCCCGCAGGTCCTCAAAGGACCACCTGCCGCCGGACCTCCAGCCGCCGTCGTACCATGTCCTGAAGAAGTCGAGCTCGAACCCAGACGGGCTCAATGCGCATGCGCCGGTGATAAAAGGCGTCATCACGCACTCGTGGGGCTCCAACCCGAAGCAC
The DNA here is from genome assembly GCA_030564085.1 of Nakaseomyces uthaithaninus. Taxonomy (NCBI): domain Eukaryota; kingdom Fungi; phylum Ascomycota; class Saccharomycetes; order Saccharomycetales; family Saccharomycetaceae; genus Nakaseomyces; species Nakaseomyces uthaithaninus. Next base: position 55,247 of record JAJLUB010000019.1, read on the forward strand.
GCCGACACGCATGTGATAGTGCTGAACAACCCGAAGACCAGCGGGGAGACCGTGCGATCCAGTGCAAGCGACCTGGACCCGCCGCCGCGGCTGGCGAATCGCACCACCAGGACGTCCGTGTCCTCGGAGATGTCGTCCAGCACAAAGGAGTACTCGCTGTCCCCGCCGAAGTCCTACACCATACCTGCGAGCATCATGGAAGATGCGCCACCCTTCAGCAAGGCCAAACTGCTCTCCAAGAAGAAGCTCGAGAACAGGCAGGCCAGGATACACTCCAACGGCGACATTATCAACCTGAGGAAGAACAGCGAGGAGGCACTGCTCAAGGACCCTGAGCTGTACAAATTTACAGATACTGCGCTGAACGAGCAAACTCCGACATTGCTTCCAGGCGTGCCGCCTTCAGCGATCGATATTGCGGCTGATATTGCAGATCTGGGGCAACTGAGAGAAAACACTCCAACAACCACTGCACACTCCAATAGAACTTCTGTGGTATCGGCAACTCATTCTGAAGACTCGAGGTGGTCAAACCACATAATGTTTGATTCTGGAAAGCCAGTGGTACCTGCAGGAAACGGCAAATCAGTGGAGGAGGAGGATGAAGATGAAGATGACGATGACGATGACGATGACGAAGGAGATGAAGACGATGACACCTCACAGTTCTCATTTGAGTTCAGTAACCTAAGCGGTAGAACACCTTCCGTAAAGTATTATTCCAAGCCAGAGGACAAGTCTATGGTCTATATCGATGATTTATATGAGGACGAGGACTTTGATGAAGATATGAACTATTACGACGAAAATGAGATATCTGAGATTATGGGACAAGGAACCGATAACGAAGAAGATGCAGGTCCCCTCATATCTGATGGTTTAAAACTTTCGGATTTTGAAGATGATTCAAACAACATGAAGGTTCCTGAATCCAGAACCGCTGAAGTCACACCGGCAATTGATGAAAGGAAACCGATTAAAAAGTACGGGGATCTTTTCGCAATATCTGATGAAGAGGAGGATGAGATCGAGGATGGGATGTACGAGGAAGATATTGAAGACGATGACAATGACTTTGATGAAGATTACTACAGCGGGAACAACGATAGCCAGATTGATAGAAATTTGGAGAATCCAGAAATGGTTGTCACGCCAAAGAAGATTTCAAACAAACATCCAGACGAAAGCTCAGAAGCTAAACATACTACTGACTTAAACTCAAAGACAATGGATGGAACAGATTCCTTTGACCGACCTTTTGAAAAGAACGTGAAAATAGGTAAGAAATCTATTGCATCAAAACCTGTCACCTCGTTTTCGGACATATTCAACCTGGATAGCGATTCTGAGGGTGAAGAGATGGCGAATGAAATTAATTTTAACGACCAAGAAGATTTTGATATATCCAATCTTGGTGATTTAACAAAAACTGTCATGTCCAATGTAAAACTGGATTCAAACGATAATCACACTTATTTGCAGGTGCCAACAATAACGAAACATATGATTCCCGAGGATAATTCAACAGAAAGCCTGCAGAAAACACCTGTTCAGATTATTGTCACACCAGAACCTGATGCTTCAAGTAAGTTTCGTACACCAACTAATGTTAAGGATAATTTGCATGTTCTACATCCGCTCCCTCCGCCAGCAAGATCTCAGACCTTGAAATATCATGATCTGAATAGTGAACTTGACTCTGAGTTACCACAATTAATGAGCAATCTCTATTTTATAGATGAGACTGAAGAAGATACTTATAATGAGACGAATGATGTTACCAGGGATGAGGAAGATTATCTAGATGAGATTAATACAGTACCTGAAGACTATAACTTTTCAGACTCAGAGAACGATACACAGAATTTGAGAAACTCCTTACGAAGATCAAGAAAAGGAAGTTTCAGATCCACGTACAGTTTTACTGACAAACCCCAAGGTATCACAAAAGAAAGTACACCTATTAAGAACAAGCTAGAAGTAAATAACAAAACAGTGACTTTTTTTAACAATATGAGTTGGTCTCGTTCACCAATTATGGATTCATCAATGCAAAGAATTAGGTCACCTGTCAAACTAGGTGGTCCATTTAGAGGGACCAGTTTAGTCTCGCAGCAAAGCAATAAACTAAACGTGTTATATGGTGATGACAGTATTCAAAGTAATTCGCCAATTGAATCGGTTGAGAGTATTACACCTCCTGGTTCATACACGGCCCCAACTCCTGAGTACTTACTGAACTACTCCTTAAGTCCAATTCAGGAAGCTTCTTCGGTAACCAATTCACCGAAAAGATAATTTATAGATAATTGGATTATAAAAAAAAATGTATGCATTTTAATGAATATTCGTGTAATAATAATTACTATATCGGTATAATAACTACTGTCATTTGTTGGTCATTAAAAAACCAACTATATTTGAAGGTAACAAACTAGTTTTTGAATGAGCTGTGAGAACGAGTGTGTGAATTCACCCTCAGTTTTCTATTAAAGCTATCCAAGTATTTCTGTCTCCTCACGTCGACGTCGTTATTTGGAAGGTTTGGTAATGATTTCATTATTGTATTTGGTCCCAAGTTTGAGCTATTATAGGGATGTATCGATATTCCCTTCTCAGGTTTGACATTTTCGTTACTTAAGCAGTAAATTACATCTTTCGCTGTTTCTGCAACCTGTTCACAAAGATTCAAAATATTCTCATAGTTTTTATGAGCCTCATGAAATGATCGCCTTTTTTCATTTGTAGATCTGTTGGTTTTCATTAAGAATTCATTTTCTGTATAAACTGTTTGCCGCCTACTACTAAAGTTGCTTTGGGTTTTGGTTTGAGTCGTTTTACCTTTTCTGAGGAATGGAGTTACTTCTTCCACTGTTTCTCCGACAGTATCGTCATCGTCGTCCAAAACAATTACTTCCACCACTTTATCACCTACTTTTTCGAAAACTGAGTTATTTCTTTTAGGGAAATCGAATTTCGGACCAGAAGGCTGATCATTTGGGGAAGAGATCTGGTTACCTTTTGATGGCAAAATACCTAATTTTTTACTGTTGAACAATAAGTTCGATTGTCTTAAACTACCATTTTCAACCTCATAGTTGGAAGGGTTTGATGTAACGGCAGTATCCCTCGAGTTCTTGGAGAATATGGAGGTCCTTGAAGATATGCTGCCGGAACCTGATTTTATATTTGAATCATATAAGCTATCATTCCTTAAAATGGATGTTTGTTTATTAACATGCAATGATGGAGTACCTTCGATTTGGAGTGGTTTATTGAACGAGGCAAAACTTGATAATGGGTTTGGTTTTTGTTTAGGTGTTTCAGAGTAAGGAGAACTTATTTTATTGTTGTTTTCACCCAATATTTCTGATTCAGAGATATCGTGAATACCAACAAATTGATAACTATCCTGTGTGTCTTCAAAAATTAGTGGTTGAACTGAATCAATCGGACTTGCTATAATGGAATCGTCAGTGCTTTCTTCTTTGTCTGTAGCTACAATTGTAATGGAAGGAATATTATTATTATCGTTATGCCTGTTATTCATGATGTTGAGAGTGGGTGATTTTGGTCTTAATGGTGATCTTTGTGGAATATCAAAATCAACAGTATGCTTTGGCGGAGTTGATGTAGCCGCAAACATAATTTTTGTATCCTCAGCTGTATGAATGCTTCTACTTCTTTTATGCATATGCGATTTAGGATTGTTTGCACTTTGTCTCATCAAATTCTGTCTCCTCAATTCAAATTGAGGATTGGTAGGAGATTGATCAACTTTGAGAAAGTCCTCCTCAATATCAGGCTCTAGTTGTATTTTAGCGATTGCTGGAGTATTCTTGTTGTAATCTCCCAAACCAGTATTGCTGTTAGCTGGAAATTTAAATGTGGTGTCCATATTATCTATTCTCTTACCATTTTCAGGAACATATGGGATGTTTTCTTGACTGTCTTCAAATTGATCAAAAAACTTTAAGGAATTTCTTGAATGTGCACTTCCAGGAGTAACCAGTTTTTCAAGGTCTGGGATATCGATGGTCTTTGAAGGAGTTGCCAGTATCTTCAAAGAAGAATTTTGAATAGGTGACTTGTTTCTAGGGGGGGTAGAGAGGTTGGATTTCAGTATACCTGCTAGTGGTTGATGATCTCTGTTTGGTGATAAATAATTAGAATTGTTTTTCTTTTGCCGTACATCCTCGAGAGTTTGTCGTTGCGGGGATATATTATTAAACTTTTGTAGTGATGTGTTTGATATGTGTTGTGGGGAAACATTAGATAACTGTCTCCTATGCTGGGGCTGTGATTGCTGTGATAATACTGGTTGTGATTGCTGTGATAGTGCTGGCTGTGATGCAGATTGTTGTTGCCATGCTAGTTGGGATGATGTAACTGGTTTTTGCCGTACATCTTGTTTTAGTGCTGATTTTGGTGATGTCACTTGTTGTTGAGGTAGGTGTTGTTCCAGTATTGTCTGTGATGCCGACACATTTTCCACTGGTCCTTTCTGTTCTTTGCTTTGGAGTGATGCTATTGGTTTTTTCGATCTGTTTAATCGTAGATTCCTGTTTTGTACCTTTAAGTTAACATTTGCATCGTTATCTATGCCCAGGAAGTTATCTGTCTCTTGCATGTCTTGGCCATTTGGATCGAATGAAATGTCATAGTTTGCTGAGGGAATCGAGTTGTCAGAAGCTTCTCCTTCTTTCTGGTAATCAGCTGAATGTTCGGGTTCCTCGTAAAAGGAAGTCAGTGAGCTATCGCTCTCGATGTACGGGCTATAGCCGGATCCATCATACACCACGCTCCTGCTCCGTCTATGCTTGTTCTCAGGTGACAGGAAGGGCGGCAGAGATATCTGCGCTGGCACTGCCACTTTGTATTTATTGAGAGGTGATTCTGACGAAATGTACAGTCCTTGCTGTGCCTTTTTCGTGGGGGTCGCGAGATGTAATGGTGATACCTGGCTGAAGCTGATCGAGGGCTCGCTTTCGTCCATGCCGGTCGCCGTGTGGTCTCTGTAAGACTGCATGGTCTCGACAATCACGGACTGCAGCGACCGCGATCTTGCGTGGCCCGGGTTTTTCTTTGCAGCACTGCCAGCGCTGGCAGGTGCACCTGGAACACCAGCTCTGCGCCAGCTTGCCTCGTCCACTGAGTTGCTCTTCCTGTGCAGATGGAACCTCCATATGTCCTCGGGCACGTCTATCATCACCTTGCTCTGCATATCGACTAGATGGCCCTTCCGCAGCGCGGGTGCCGGCGCCATGCCCGCGACCGCGTCCTCTGCTGCGGCGTCGACGGGAGCTGCCTCAGGGTACACCTCTTCCTCGAACTCCGGGATCGAAAACCGCACCTGCGGTTCGACCTTCATCGTTTGTAGTATGTTTCAGTCCTGTCTAACCTATGGAGTAGGATGTCTTAATTCCTATTTTTAGTATTGTCTGGGCAACTCAAGAAGCAGATGTGTTTTTATGTGTTTCGCACTACCTTGAAAAGATGGTTATTTGTGCATATATTGGAACTACCCGAGGGTGTCTTGCAAATACAATGTTGCAAATACAATGTAGCAACAAGCACTTCCGGCTAGTACAAATCAACACAGGGAAGTCTGAGCAAAGGGCAGATCAGCTTGTCTTCCCTCCCCCCCCTCCGTCCACAGCGAAGACAATTGAATATAATAAGCCCATCCACTGAAGACATTGTTTGTTTACCATTTCGCCCAAAAGGAAACTGCAAAAGAAAAGGCTCAAAAAACACTCCTAATTAGGAATCAACGCAAAAACACAAGTTGGGACGTTGAACCTGCCTCCGTTCGAGCCCCGTCTGCGGTATGGTTGCATTAAAATTGGGAAAGATTCATGAAATTAAATACCATTATACGTACGGTCATGTGTACGCTTACCCTACTCTATCACGTGTCTATATCAGATAACACGGAAATGTGCATGTGATTTGTGATCCTGTTTTGGGTTTTTTCTGTTTGCTTTACGGAGCGTCGTGCTGGAGGGTACGAGGACGCGGGTGTTTCGACGCGTTGATGGACTGGGGGAGTGGGTGGGGGGAAGAAGAGCTTTGATGCTGTAAGAAAAAAATAAGAAGGGAAGGTGGGAAGGTGGAACAGCCCAACCCGCTGTTATTTGGGTCTCTTTCACGCTGCTGATAGTTGTTCAAAAGCCTGAATATAGCTGCCTAAAGGAAAAACAGAGCTGTCCTTGAGTGCGAAACGAAGTGTTGCCTGGATAAGGATTAGGACGAAACAAAGAACCGCTGAGAAAGGACTTTGAGATATACTGGATAGTTTTACGATGAGCAACGAGGATTACGGGTACGACTATGACTATCTGTTCAAGATTGTGTTGATTGGAGACTCTGGTGTTGGTAAGTCGAATTTGTTGTCGAGGTTTACGACGGACGAGTTCAACATTGACTCCAAGTCCACTATCGGTGTGGAGTTTGCGACTCGGACCGTGGATGTTGATGGGAAGAAGATCAAGGCGCAGATCTGGGACACAGCCGGGCAGGAGCGGTACCGTGCGATCACGTCCGCGTACTACCGTGGTGCCGTGGGCGCGCTAATCGTATACGACATCAGCAAGTCCAGCAGCTACGAGAACTGCCACCACTGGCTGTCGGAGCTGAGGGAGAATGCGGATGATAACGTGGCTGTGGGGCTCATTGGGAACAAGTCCGATCTCGCACACCTGCGCGCCGTGCCTACCGAGGAGGCGAGACAGTTTGCCGCTGAGAACCAGCTGCTGTTCACAGAGACCTCCGCGCTGAACAGCGAGAACGTCGACACCGCGTTCAAGGAGCTGATCGCTGCCATCCACCAGAAGGTGAGCAAGCACCAGGTCGAGCTCAGCAACGCAAATAAGGCCGCAGGTCCTAACGGGCCAACTATCAGCCTCACCCCAGCACCAAACGAGAAGAAGAAGAGCAGCTCCGGAAACTGTTGTTGAAATAAAGGATATCAAATTACAATAAATTGAAATTCATAACAAAAAGCATATTATAAAAAAGAAAATAAATCAAAGAGCTGAGATAAAAAAAAAACTAGAACTGATGTGAATGTGGTCTTAAGCACTGCAGCCCATATCCTTTCTGTTCTTTTGCTCGATTCGTTAATGCATTAATCCGTTCCATATCCTTTTTCTGTTACTATCATATCCTCCTCTATTATGATTCACTACATCGACAGATAAAATATACACATTTCCCCATGAATATTTATAAAAGCAGATACAAAAGTTTTAAATTCACTAGCAATGTATAGTACTTTGTAAAAAAAAAAATCAAATGATATAAGTAAAGCTACAAAAAACCTTGCCAACATCAGAGAACTAATGAGAGTGCATTTCTTATAAAGTACTTGTTTCTCCCTCTTGGTATTTAAATTATTGATACAATCGCATTCATGGGTCGCGGTTCTAATGTTCCCCTCTACATAGTTGCAAATTACTGCTCGTTGAAGTCGGCATCCTCCTCTTCCTCCTCTTTAGCCTGCTCGTCAAGCTCCTTTGCAGTCTTCTTGTAGTCGATGATCTTACCACGGGTTCTTCTCCCTGTTGTGATGATGTTGGAGGTATCGATTTCAGCCAAGTCGTCCTCCTCCTCGTCTTCATTGACTAAACTGTCCAGCTTAGCATCGTCCACTTCGCTCTCAGAATCGCTCTCAGCTGCTGCTGTGCTTGTATTCTTGCTGGCACTGTCGGTACTGGCCTCGACCTTGCCCTTCTTCTTCTCAGAAGCTGCCACTTCGGCATCATAGTCGTCGTAATTCCGTCTCCGTCTCTTCTTCTTCTCCACTGGTGCAGGGGCTGGTGCAACAGCAGCATCAACTATTTCCTTCTCGTCAGCCATTATAGTTCAAACTATTGTCAGATAGGTCAATTGTAAAACTGGAGTAGCATAATAAAAAGCCCTCATCGAAAACTGTGTGTTCGTTAAATATTCGTGACCTTGAAGAAATGCCTTATTTGAGCCTTTAAGCGACAAAAAAAAATTTGGAATAGTAAAGAAATTTAACTAACTTCGATGAGGATCAGCCAGTTGGGGTCAATAGAAAGCTAATAAAGGCATCGTGCGATTTGGAATAGGTGCTGTTAGACATGTCTGTTCAAGTGAAACACAACAGCAGACTAGCTGACTTGGTGAATTACAAACTGCGGGTTGTTGCGCAGGATGGGAGGGTATATATCGGAGAGCTTTTAGCATTCGACAAGCATATGAACGTGGTTCTTGGAGATTGCGTTGAGGAATGTGTATTGAGTCGAGAGTTGGATGCTGCCAGGAAAAGTATTACAGTGGCAACAAGCGCGGATCTAAAAGTGAAGAAAAGAGTTCTAGGTTTGGTGATACTTAGAGGAGAGCAGATTCTGTCCACGTTGGTCGAGGATAGACCACAGCAGACCAAGAAGGAGAGGTTAGTAGCTGAGAAGAAAGAGAAGAAACAGTTGAAAAAGAAGAAAAACCAGAGAAAGAAGGTAGCGGAAAGCGGTAAAGTTAAAAAGCCTTCGGAGAATAGTAGATATAATTCGACAAAACCTGCACAAGTAAGAGCTGCACAACCGGTGAAGAAATTTCAGCCACCACCTGGATTCAAGAAGAGACAATAAGGGATTCATCAAGCTAGTGCATCACCAACGTTCTCTGAGGAACCCATATGAATTCTGCTGCGTTTCTTAACGCCAGATTGTCACGAACCCTTTAATTTGTACTATATAAATTTCAAAAGAACAATATTGCTTTGTTATCTTGTTGACTGTAGTGTCTAAAAAGGCTACATGATTTAGAATTATTATAGATTCAATACCATTTGACTTTATCCTTCATTTTTGGATATTATAGAAATTTTTATGTTTTGGATTTCCAAACTCACCAAATGGTAGTTACATGCCCCCCCTTCGGATACTCCAAAAATGAGTTGGAAGTTTTATGAGAATGATACACTATAAAATCTTGTCAGTAAATCATGAACAAGGTTTCTGAGAGATACAAGTCTAATCGACAGACCGCTACAAAGATAGCTATTAATTTACAATTTGAAAACTGACGGGTCGAATTCAAAATATGGATGTGTCCAATCGAAACGTAAATACTCAACTAAACCATTAAATGATAAATATCCCAAAAAAAAAATCTGTAATAATCCATAGCTTCCACACTGCTGTAGTTATTTTGGATATACGTACAATTATAAGTCTAACGCCATTGATAACAATCCAATAACATCATATATCACGAAATATTCGATTCAATACCGATTGATTCTACCACGTTTCGAAAGTAATTAGTACTGTTATTTCCTGCCCAAGAAAGCTACTACCAAGAAAATATTCAGCGACCAGTTGCTGCAAACATGGTCCTAGAAAAAGATTACTCTTCAACTACCCAAACATCCGTTGCTCACCTTACCACTTATGAATGTAGAAGCATCATATAATTTTACATGTGATGAAGCTCATTGTTTCTGGAAATGTGAGTAAGTGGTAAAGTAAGAATTTGTGATGAAAACTTTGTAATGAAAGTTATGTAGGGTTACTGTTTGAGCGGACAGTAGTATTCGATATCTTGTTATGCCCACTCTGCTAGTTCGTTGTGGAGTTTCCTACTATGAAGCTCACTTTCCACACATCATCAGCTAGTCCATCCAGAATCCAGGGACATCTCCAGGATGAACAACAAAAAACAATATATTCTCCGGAATAAGAGATCTGTTTCTTTTTTTCATTTACATAATCTTTGGCTATGCCCCTATTTCTCCGAATTGATGACCCATGTCTTTTCATTGCCTTCTGGTTAATATTTAACACAATTTTGCTAGCGGGTGTTCTGAGATTATTGTCAAGTCAGTTACGGGGAACTCCGCAACCGATGACCATTCCATTTAAACGACACATCTCTCAAGCACGGCAATATTCTTCATACACATCATCTTCGGGAACGGGGTCCGTAGATTAAAGAGAGCTTTTCCTGCTCCCAGATACTCATAAGTCCGTCCCTCACTTTTCAAAAAGTTGCTTTCTGCGAGGATTAAGTGCAAGAAGTTCACCAGTCCGATCTGATGACGTAGTGTTACCACTAAATTCAACCCTTATTCACCAAAAAAGAGTAAAATAGTGAAGTTCTAAACATCACCGCTTTCTTTTCACTCAACTACCAGTTCGTAAAAGCAGTAATTGTGCTCCGCGGACCATTTCTCCAATCATAATCATTATTTCCAAAGTGTGGAGAGCAGGGAACAGAAGTGATGCAACGAGAGAAGTCACAGAATGTTAAAGGATACAAATGGAAATAAAAATAAGAGTACAGGAGCTAACTAATGTAAGGGGCGGGGGGATTAAAACAATTGTTAAAAATTCAGGACATATTTGCGGTTTTTTCCAAAGCTCTCCCAAGAATTTTTTGAAAACAATCAAGCACCAAAATGACCCTAGATAATTGTTCGACCTCCGCAGATACATTCAAGGAAGGAGATAGAAAACGACCTTCAAATGCTTTTCAACTGAATTTCTTTTTGTTGCCAACGTCGGAAAAACCTTCGTAGTGAAAGTAAAAGTCATAACGTTCGCATTTCTACTCATTTCTTCACCTCCACCTCTAGGAGTTGCAGTCAAATGAACGTAGTCATGAAAGTGTTCACAGCACCTCTAACAAGTGCAGCTTCGTGAAAATGTCGCTGTTTCAACAATTTCAGTGTACCGAAGCGCGGCTGCCACTGCCCGAAGCTTACAGTACAACGATGATTAGCATCCATTGGGCAGAACACAAACTGACAGAAGAAAAAACAAACAAACTGCAGTATCGATGACAGCATCGGAAAAACTGTCCAATTCAGGTAAAAATTTAGAGCCAGATTTGTGGACCAATCTCGGAAAAACTTTTGGTGTTCGCAGCTGCTTACGTTATTGCCTGCTTTATTGTTCCGTAGGCATGCCCTTTCCACACGAGAAAGAATTATTGACGGAAAAACTTCCTATTTTTTCCGTGAGCACTGACCGAATCTATGCGCAAATCTCTCTGCACCCTGTGTCTCCCCGCTAATTTACCTCTGTAATTTTCATTTTTCATGTCAACAAAACCACCGGGGTATATGCACAACGCAAAATAACACCCCCACCACACAGAGCAAGAAAAGTTGAGAAGGGCTCCGCGGGGGTGGGCGTCGATATTTGTGCGCTTTTGTGCGAAAACACTATTGATGGCGCTGCCAATTTTAGTTCCATGTTTCCCCGCCCACCCAGTCTTGTTACACAGTTCTTTTTATTTTACTGGGTCGTAAGTGGATCCCCTCACCCCACTCTTCACAAACGACGGTTTACTGGTGAAATTCTTGTCCAAATTTCTAATTGAAAATTTCTTGGTATGCTCGATTGTTCCTCAGTGCGCTCGAGGAAGGAAAAAAATTACTATAATTCCTTTTTCTTCTTTTGTTGACAGCAATATCATAGGCAGCGGGGGCGTAGGAACGCTAAAGTTTCTCCTTCTGATTATGCTGCTGCAGGATGAACTAAAGTTGTAGTGTTCTTTTCTCTCTCCTTACTCCCACCCGCTCCCCCAAAAAATAGAAAAATAACCTCTTTTAGGAAGGAAATGCGAACAGAACGGGCTTTTGATAACTTGAGATGAGGTACGTTAGTGTGTCCCGTAGTCTTTTGGTAGAATTGTCCAAAATATCTGATCCGAACTGATGTGCGAATAGAAGGGACAACAATCCCATTTTGTTTCTTTGTCTCTGTTTTTTTTGTGTAGAAGGGAAAGTTTTCAGAACGGATAATAAGTAGTTAGTGTTTTTTTTCCCATATATATCTGGTATATTTCCAGATAGCATTTGAATCTCCGTTAAATTTACTAGCATTCGTGAACAAATGTTAATCATTTTATTTTGTTTTGAGATATATTGACACGTCTAAGTCACTATAACTGCTCACCATTCAATATTTGTGTAACCTATCGCATTATCCCATTCTCTTTTTTTGCTTATTTTTCATAATATTTTATTATTTTTCTTAGCGCAAATTGAGTTATTCAAATAAAAAAGGTACATTATCAGGATTGAAGGCTACCACAGTGCTCCAAAAGAATTCATGGAATATTAAAAACAATTAAATAAAATAAGTCCAATTTTATCTTTTCAATATACCATAGACAGTAAAGAAATATTGATACAAATCAGAAAAATTCGAGAAGTTGGTGAGCTAAATTTTAGTCCGATAGCTTTTTCTTCTTACTCTTTTTTCTTATTAACCCATCTTTTTATCTTTTGCTGCACTGTTTTATACTTCAAAACAGATGTTCGGTAAAATAAAAAACCAAGATTCATTTCCACCTGATAATTTCAAAAGACCCTTCAGGTGCGAGATTTGTTCCCGAGGTTTCCATAGACTAGAACATAAAAAGCGTCACTTTAGAACACATACGGGTGAAAAACCGCACAAGTGCACACATCCGTCTTGTCCCAAAAGTTTCAGCAGAGCCGATGAGCTCAAGAGACATAGCCGAACGCATACAGGAAACAAAAGGAAGGAAAAAAAAACCACTGCAACAAATGTTGAATATAAAATATTTGAAGGGAAAATCATGAACCCGATATCCTCTGAAAAGACGATCCCGGTCTCTACTTTTGAGGTATCAGAAAATAAATTTGTTACAACAGCCAAAACTAATAGCTATACAACGGCAACATCGCCGTCATCCGAGGCGACGAACACCACTAATGAGAAGTCCAATAACAACAGAGGGTGGCAGGTTCCATTCTCACAACCACAAGCTCAACAGCAATCAAACAAAACAGTTATTCTCCCTCCTATCTCGGCTCCGTCGTCGGCAATGGGGAGCCGATCAGCGTCTTTTGTGAATCTCAGCAGCCTGTCTCTCTCATCACTCAGCACCAGCCGAAGCCTTAACAATAGCAGTGCTAATTTGTTAGGCTATACCACACCAGTACTCAGCAGCACCTCCTCATTTTTCACACAAATGAACAGTACCGCATACGGAGCTGACCCGCACTCGGAACTAAGCTCGCCGACATCCCCGATTTTCTTTGAGAAAAAACACTCCAAGTCTCTGATGAATGCGCTGCACCGCCTGGCCCCCGAGATGCCATCCATACCAGTAACCTCACACATCGAGCCAGCCCTGTCATCGTCTAGTAGCGTCCTGTCAATGGCGTCCCTGGTGCAGGACACATCCATGATAGAACACCATCCACAGCGGGCAAGAACAGAAGACAAAGTGGCACTGCCCCCGGTGCGTGACATACTCAAAGACATCATAGAAGATTCGCCACAACATTAACAATCACCTACAATCGCATTCTTTTTTTTTTCTTTTTTTTTTTTCTTTTTATTTTTTTTTGTTAAGTACATATAGCTACAAATATGACAAATGGTGTACACAACTTTCCCCAGCATGTAGAGCTAATCTTATATCCTCATCAAGTATCGTTATCACTACACACGTCACACCCCATGAAGTCCCGGTAACATGGCAACAGTCTCTCCTGCGTTCGAATACAGTGTGGGGGTTACCTGCAAACTTAAATGTATATATGCCTGCAAACGTAAATGTGCATGTGCCCAGAAACGTCAATTTGCACATACCGTTGGACGTCCAAGTCCACAAGTTGGCAATATCGGGTAACGAGCCAGATGCTGGTTTTCTCAATTTTGTGGGAGGGGGGAAGAAATTTTTTTTTTTTGATTTCTTTCTTACCACATGTTGAGTGCCAGTCGAATAGGCTCTACCTTTCTTAAACCATGTTCACTGCTACTGTCCAAAACGTTATAGAAAGATCAATGCACAGCAATTTTGGCTATTGAATTGTGGATCCCCCCGCGCCCTTCCTCCTCACTTCCAGATATATCGTCTACGAATACAGTGCATAGGCAAGAACATGCCTAGACAGTCCGTCTAATGGAGACCCGCTATTGAGTCCTAAACAGTTCTGACACCCCCCGCAGAACAGTTTCAGGACCCGTTCAGCTCCGTGAAATTCACGTGATACGACACAAACCCTAGGGTTTAGGGCATGCCCGTTCATTGCGCCCTGCTGGAGACCGAACCCCCCCACGAACGGCAGACCGCCAGAGGACGCGTCGCACGCGACGCGTCCGACAACAGCGAGCCTTTCTCTCCCATTCCGCTCCCACACACATTGTGTGCTGGGCCCCTTCCCAGCTGCACCAAGCAGTGGCCCACGGCGAGATCCCACAGACTACCCCGTGCGGGGCCAGCTAAACTGCACAAAATGCGCTGGGCCCCTCCTTTTGCGCTGGACTCTTTTTTCTCGCTTTGTACGCCACCAATCCCTGCACACGACGCAGAAGACCCCGCACAGACCTAGCGTTTTTCTCTGTTTTTCTTCTCTCGCTCTGACGCGCCACGCGCGCACAGTCCGCCCCGCAGCCAGGCCGCTGCCCTTGGCCCTCGCCCGCTCGCCACCTGCCCTGCGCCGTTCCCCTCGCAAGCTTTTTCCTGTCCGCTGCGGCCTCCCAGAAATTTTTTTTTTTGGGTTTCTGTTTTCTCGCCATATAAATAGCAGGCAGACGTTCGTTGGGTAATGCCTCTCTTTCCCTTTCGGCCGCCACCCGCTCTCTTTTCCGTTTGTTTCTTTTTTTTAAAGGTTTTTCCGTTTTGGGAAGTACTCTTAGACGGCTATACAAACTCATCCCAAAGCACAACTAATAATCTTTAAGTTGCACAAATCTCTGTATTTGCCACCCCTTTTGAGTGTTGCCCATTGATAGATTCTCCCCCCACACACCAGGCTAAGCACTATAAAAAGGTAACGGAGGAATTTTGAAAATATTGTTGCTAAGTTCTCTCTTCCCCACCACCACCACACATAAGCATAGTATGGACAACATGAATGTCGAGTTGCCACCCAGTCCTCCCGTGCACGAGGAGATGAATAATAAGAGGAGTTTCGACATGATCGACACAGAGCCGCTGGAGGATTCCAAGAAGGCGAAGACGGAGGTGGAGAACGATACCGAGGACTCCAGCGCGACTCCCACATCACAGGCCGGCAGCGACAACAGAGAAGAGGAGAAGAAGGCCGAGACGGAGGCGGAGGCGGAGGCGAGTGAGACACAGCACAGCACGGAGTCGAGCAAGACCGTGCTCGCCGACACCTCGAACATGACACCCGCTCCCGCGCCACCCGCAGAGCCAGACATGGACAACCTGCCAGAGAACCCTATCCCACAGCACCAGCAGAGACACGCCGTGATGGCCGTGAAGGCGGTCAAGAGGCTGAAGGACGCCAGACCGTTCTTGGCACCAGTCGACCCAGTCGCGCTCAAAATCCCGCTCTACTTTAACTTCGTGAAGAGACCCATGGACCTCTCCACCATCGAGAAGAAGTTGGCAGTCAACGCGTACGAGACTCCAGAGCAGATCCACGAGGATTTCAACCTCATGGTGGACAACAGTATAAAGTTCAACGGTGCCACCGCCGTGATCTCACAGATGGGTAGGAACATCCAGGCCGCATTCGAGAAACACATGCTGAACATGCCAGCACGCGAGCTGCCACCCGACGACCCTTTGGTCTCCGGCAAGAGCAACTCTGCGCGCAGCAAGAAGAAGGCCGCCGAAGACACCCCAGTCGTCATCAGAAGAGCCACTACACACAGCGGCAGACCTAAGAGGGAGATTCACCCACCTAAGTCCAAGGACATCTACCCTTACGAGATGAACAGAAAGCCAAAGTCCAAGAGGTTGCAGCAGGCTCTCAAGTTCTGCCAGAACGTCGTCAAGGAGCTCTCCAACAAGAAGTACTCGGCTTTCAACTACCCTTTCCTGGAGCCTGTCGACCCGGTCGCACTGAACTGTCCTACCTACTTCGACTACGTGAAGGAGCCAATGGATCTCGGGACGGTCTCCAAGAAGCTAAGCAACTGGGAGTACCAGTCCCTGGAGGACTTCGAGAAAGACGTAAGACTGATCTTCAAGAACTGCTACGCCTTCAACCCCGACGGTACCATCGTCAACATGATGGGCCACCGTCTGGAGGAAGTGTTCAACGGGAGGTGGGCCGATAGACCATCATTCTCCGATGTCGAGTCCGAAGAGGAGTACTCAGAGGAAGAGTCCGAGGACTCAGAGGAGTCAGATGCCGAAATCGATGAAACCTCCATCACTAACCCCGCCATTCAGTACTTGGAGGAACAGCTAGCAAGGATGAAGGTCGAACTCCAGCAACTGAAGAAGCAGGAGCTGGACAAGATCAGAAAGGAGAGAAGACTCGCTCGCGGTACCAAGAAGACCCGTGGCCGCAAGGGCAAGAAGAAGTCTACGAGCACCAAGGGCAAAGCCGGGAAAGGGAAAAAGAAGTTCAAGACAATTGTTACTTACGACATGAAAAAGATTATAACAGAGAACATCAATGACTTGCCAACAGCTAAGCTGGAGAAGGTGATTGAAATTATCAAGAAATCAATGCCCAACTTGGGCGACGACGAGGAAGTTGAACTAGACTTGGATACCTTGGACAACGACACAATCTTGACTTTGTACAACACGTTCTTTAGACAGTTTGAGAACTCTAATGACGCTGGCCCTGACCATTCTGTGTCACCAACCAACGGCCTTGGCAGAAGAAAGAAATCTAAGAACTTGAGCAAGGAGGAGCAGAGCAAGCAAATCGAAAAGATCAGAAACAAATTAGCAATTTTGGACGGAGCCTCGCCATCGAGTCAAATCGGATCGCCTGTTACTCCGGCATCTTTCACTTCAAACATTCAGAATGGCTACAGCTCGTCGTCATCAGATGATGACAGTAGTGAAAGTGAAGAAGAGTAGACTACTAATGATTAATGATTTTTTTGATGCAAACTTTCCTTTAATGTCCCATTTTTGTTTTAATTGTTTCTCTTTCTCTTTTTTTTCCTTTTGCATTCTCATATTTCGTAAAATCCGTTTTATCTCATTGACTTTGATGCAAGAGGGGTAATAATTTTCATTTCACATGTCAATATTGAATTACAAATTATCCTGAAATTCTATTCGACAAAGAATGGATTCAGTTTTCTCACTATCTGTTTTTTTTTTTTTTGTTGTTGGGAAGAGGCGTATTGTTCTAAGAGGTTCAAATCAACTGTCTTAAGATGTTAATTTTTTCTTTTTGAATTTTTTTTTTTTTTTTTTTTGAGAATGTTCTCTTAGTTTTTTCTTTGTTTTTTTTTTTGGTTTTCCTCATTCATTTGTTCCTATCAATAAAGTTTTGAAGATAGCAAATGATGGGAGGCAATCTGCTCATTCATGCAGGGAGGCCCCGCCAGGAAAATTCTGTTAAAAAATAACGCAAGAAAAAAACCATACGTAGAGTGTGTTTTCTTTTTTGCTTTGTGCGAGTAGAAAGATTGCCCTAATTTCAAGTCTCATCAAATAGTACATACAATCACGGCACCACAGTAATAGCATATATCTATCGCATCACATAGAATCTCCCAGATCAGAGATGTTTTATTAATATGATTGATAGCCCGAAAACTTACTAAAACAGAAGAAATGATTTCTCGCAACTCCTTCTGCAGAAAGTGTGTCTACTTCAAATCTTCTTTATTCACCTCGCATTAGAGCTGGAAACGCCCACAGTTTAGTGTACTACCACTCTCCTATCTCGATAAAATTAAGCACCGCTTCGAATCTTTTTTTCTGCAAATCATGTTAGATACTTAGCAAAGTACAATATATTAATGCTAGTGCCTCTGACATATATTTACCAGTGATGGAGTCAGGTAAATCTTGCTGACATGCATATGCCAAACTAGATCCAAGGCGGAGAAACCAGAATGATCTGCTAGCACGCCACAGTCCCGAACATCAAGATACCTCGGTCTCGGCAACCATATAGCAACAATGGGGGTAGCAGCTGGGGAGCCTATCCCTACAGAATCATCTTAGCACCATCAACCACTTTACCAAAAAATATTTGATTTCTAATTCATTTCTT
Source organism: Nakaseomyces uthaithaninus (assembly GCA_030564085.1). NCBI lineage: Eukaryota > Fungi > Ascomycota > Saccharomycetes > Saccharomycetales > Saccharomycetaceae > Nakaseomyces > Nakaseomyces uthaithaninus. The sequence goes on from JAJLUB010000019.1 coordinate 73,206, forward strand.
GATCAAATAGTGAAAATTTGACCCAAATGTTCATAATTGGATTTTGTATCGTTTATATTTAGACATATGATATACCTACATTCATACTCATCTAATAAAGCATCAAGAAAAATTTTTTTTGACTTCTTGCTGTCCTGAATGCATTTCTGCCAGCAGAATTAGCTAATGCGAGGATGGAGATGATGATGCCAACAGGCAAAAAGGCCAGCAACAGGCATAAAAAAAAAAAGATGCGAGTAGTCAAACACGTTATTTATGATAACAGTACATGTGATCACACATACATGTGATCACACATACATGTGCTTCCTTAATTGATGTCTTGTTCAGTGGGCCAAATCAGTATGCCAGTGAACATTATCCATCAAAGGACGCCATTAGGTATATAATTCTCTGCTGAAACACTCTCTTACGATATAAAGTGATCTGTACTGACCAACTGATCATAAATTAAGCTCGGTGCAATAATAGCTAGCAATTGGAGAATGTCAGACATCGAAGAGCTCTGTCAGCAGCTAAGGACCACCATTGAGGGCAGGGCATTCAAGGAAGACTTCGAGGACCTGTATGCACCTCCAGCGGTAGAGGTGACAATTCCTGATGATGAGGTCGATGAGGAGCTGAAACAGAGGTTTTTGACCCCACCAAATATGTTTTCGTGGGAGCTTTTGGACTTAGTGCAAATACCACCTAGAATGGACTTCCTGGAGAATCCTTTTGGTGGCGATCATAGCCAGGAGACTTATGACTACAAAAATTTCATTAAGATCCCTGAGCCCACTTGCAAAACCTCATATTTCTTCAAGAGAAAGGGACTAGACGGAAAAATTTATGACGAGAAGATTCAGGTATCAATGAAAGACATTGCAACTGCTAATGCCTCCAACTCACTATCTTTGAACAGAAGCATCAACTTTCATGGCAACACGATTAGAGGATCAACAGCTCAGCTTCCTTTTACTCCTGGTGGGATAGTTATGGATACCATCAAGCGTCCTCAAGATGCTACTGAGGTGTCATCAATGTCCGCAGCCACCAAACTGCTCCATAAAGACGACCAAGGTTTGTTCGATATTCCCGATGGATTTGAGAGAGGAATTATGCCTCATTTAGAATCCAATATCACACATGATGATAACGAATTAAACGACATGTCTCAATTGAATGAAATTGATAATGAATTTAACGTGGAAAATCAACTGAAGGATGAAATAATCAAATCTGAAGAAGACGTCGAAAAGGCAACAACAGAGTTACTACATAGACAGGAAAACAAAAACGATCCATCTTTGGACAACATTGACGACTTACTACCAATGAGTATTGATTTTGGTAGGTCCATAATGAAGAGCAACAAAAATTTCCAAAAAAAAGAATGGGCCCACGTAGTTGATCTGAATCATAAAATCGAAAACTTTTCTGAGCTTGTTCCAAATCCAGCAAGAGTCTGGCCATTCGAATTGGATACCTTCCAAAAAGAAGCCATCTACCATTTAGAACAAAGCGATTCTGTTTTTGTTGCAGCACACACCTCTGCAGGGAAAACCGTGGTTGCTGAATATGCCATAGCGATGTCCAAGAGGAATATGACAAAAACAATTTACACTTCTCCAATCAAAGCCCTTTCAAATCAAAAATTTAGAGATTTCAAAGAGACTTTCGAAGATGTCGATATTGGTTTAATAACGGGTGATGTCCAAATAAACCCAGAAGCTAACTGCCTCATCATGACTACTGAAATTCTGAGGTCCATGCTTTATAGAGGTGCAGACTTAATCAGAGATGTTGAGTTCGTTATATTCGACGAAGTTCACTATGTTAATGACCAAGATCGTGGTGTTGTTTGGGAAGAAGTGATCATTATGCTACCACAACATGTGAAATTTATTCTGCTGTCAGCCACAGTTCCAAATACTTATGAATTTGCAAATTGGATAGGTAGAACGAAACAGAAAAACATCTATGTTATCTCAACTCCAAAGAGACCAGTTCCATTAGAGATCAATATTTGGGCCAAAAATGAATTGATACCAGTCATCAATGAAAAAAGAGAATTTTCAGATGCAAACTTTAGGAAACATAAAACATTACTTGATGGACAAACTGCTAAAGGAGGTGATCAAAAACCATCTGGACAAAAAAGCGGAACCCAAACAAACCGTGGGAGTTCCCGTGGCGGCAGAGGTAATTCCAGAGGTGCATCTCGTGGAGGTACAAGAGGTGGTGCACGAGGTGCTGGTGCAATTGGTTCCAACAAACGTCAATTCTTTAGAAGAAGTGGGCCTAACAAGAAAACATGGTCAAACCTTATCGATTATCTGAGAAAAAAAGAATTGCTTCCAATGGTGGTCTTTGTTTTCAGCAAAAAAAGATGCGAAGAATATGCTGATTGGTTAGAAGGTGTTAACTTCTGTAATTCGAAAGAGAGATCTCAAATTCACATGTTTATAGAAAAATCTATCACTAGATTAAGGAAAGAAGACCGTGAACTTCCACAGATCTTAAAAATTAGATCGCTACTTGAACGTGGTATTGCCGTACACCATGGTGGGTTACTTCCTATTGTCAAAGAGCTTATCGAAATTTTATTTTCTAAAGGGTTTATCAAAGTTCTATTTGCAACTGAAACGTTTGCAATGGGACTGAACCTTCCAACTAGGACGGTTGTTTTTAGTGAAATTCAGAAACATGATGGAAACGGATTAAGAGACCTAACTCCTGGAGAGTTCACTCAAATGGCAGGTCGAGCTGGGCGGAGAGGTCTCGATACTATAGGTACTGTTATTGTAATGGCGTATACAGATCCACTTCAGATTACTTCATTCAAAGAAGTTACATTAGGTGTTCCAACTAAATTAGAATCACAATTCAGACTGACATATAATATGATACTAAATCTATTGAGAATAGAAGCTCTAAAGGTCGAAGAAATGATAAAGTACTCTTTCAGCGAGAATAGCAAACAAACTCTCCAACCAGAGCAGGAGAAGAAAATTGAAGCTTTGAAAGAAAAGATGGAAAACATTAAAACCTTTGATGATTGCCCATATTGTGCTGAAAGTTCTGAAAAATTACTTGATTTGGTTATAAGATACAAAGAAACAACATCTATCATGATGACAGAACTCGCCAAGACTGATGTTGTGCTTAGAACTCTCAAAGTGGGAAGATTGATCGTTTACAGAGATAGTGATAGCTATCTCAGATTGGGCTTCATTTTTAGGCTAAATATAAGAGAAACAAGTGCCATTGTATTATGCTTTACCAACCCAAATAAACTATCGACAGGTGATGCTAATTATCTCCCTTACTTGGCTGGCATGTCTAGGTACATCCAAAAGAATTTCATGAAATTCACCTCCATGCCTTATTTTGCAGAGACTATACCTTTGCAATCGATTGAGTTGATCACTGCTTACAGCGTTAGAACATCATTGAACGAATTAATGAGAGGAGATGACTCTGTAATTTCTCAATTTGAAAAAGAAGTATCTATGATGCTGAAAATATCCAAGAATTTCAGGGAATCAGAAAACGAGAAAAAAGCAAATATTAAGGTACATCAGAGTGCATTAGAGAGAAAAAATATAGTTAAACAAATGGAAGCACTACCCAGCTTGCAGTGTCCTGATATTTCATTGCATTTTGCCCCCATGTATCAAAAGTTTATGGTTGAAAAAGATATAAAACAACTTTACCACTTAATGTCCGATCAAAACTTGAACTTGTTACCAGATTACGAAAAAAGATTATCTGTTTTATACAAAACTGGATTTATCAACCAAAACAACAATGTAATGTTAAAAGGAAGAGTTGCTTGTGAAATTAACTCTGGTTATGAACTGGTTCTGACCGAATTGATTCTTGACAACTTTTTGGGTAACTTCGAACCTGAAGAAATAGTTGCTCTGCTATCGGTATTTGTGTATGAAGGAAGAACCAAAGAGGAAGAGACTCCAGATGTCACACCTAGGTTAGCGAAAGGTAAGAAAAGAATTGAGGAAATCTACAGTAACATGCTTCAGGTATTTGAAGAAGAACAAATTACACTAACTAAAGAGGAAGCTGAATTCTTGGAGAGAAAACGGTTTGCACTAATGAATGTTGTCTACGAATGGGCGAGGGGCATGTCATTTAAGGAAATCATGGAGATCAGCCCGGAGGCTGAGGGGACCGTTGTTCGAGTAATTACTTGGCTGGATGAAATTTGTAGGGAAGTGAAAACTGCATCAATAATCATAGGTAATACAAACCTACATCTGAAGATGTCCAAAGCACAAGAACTCATCAAGCGAGACATTGTCTTTGCTGCTAGTTTATACCTTTAATCATGTATACCTATATATATACTAACCTTCTATTGTATCAAAAATACAATTTCACATCCTCCATATTTGAGAAAATTAGATGAGTGACTTTATAATTCTTCGATACAAAAGCATTTTTCAAAATTTTAAATTAGTTAACTTAATAAAAACATATCTCAGTAAACCAAAATGCTTTGGTATGATGATATTTTATGAGAACGGGAAAAAAATGACATAAAAGATCAAAAATACAAAAATTTGCGATGAGCAAAGTCATCGCCTGTTGAACTAAAACTGGTAATTTGCAAAATAGATAAAAAAAGCAGTCTAAACTTGGAATAATAAAACTAGTGCTCGGTTGTATCAATGGCCCCTAAAACAACATCCAATCCCAAAAAAAAATCAAGCAGTGCTGGTTCTGATGATGTAAAGCAACCTAAATTTAAAATACCCTCTGAGTTCATCACCAGACCGCTCTACATTGATTCTAAAAATGAAAAAGATATATGTACTGTTGTCGTACACCCAAAAGTGCTTAGTGGACTAGAGATTACCCCTGGATCGATTTGTATGGTTTCTAAATTTGGTGAAAACGGGATTGCAGTAATTGCAAAAGCAGGTAATGAAGAAAGTCTACCAACGGGAGTTGTCTTATTATCAGAGACAATAAGGTCAGTTGGTAATATTATATTGGGTGATCGATTAGAACTTCACAAAGTTGGACAACAACCAGGCTACGCCACTACTGTATGTGTTGGATCCTTGCAAGGCATCGATTTAGGATCCGAGGAAAATCAGAAGAAAATTGCAAAATTACTAGATAACTGTGGTCTTTTGATGCCTGGTTTAACTTTCAAGAATTACCTTACGGAAAATGACAATTCTATTGATTTGATCATTACTGATATTGTTGACAACAAATTACCGGATCTAGACAATTTGTCATTATATCAAAACGAAAGTTCAACTCCATTATTTTTGACTCCACCAACGATCTTCAGGAAGGGTTCGACCACAATGACTTGTACAAAGGAGATTAGAGCATCGAAAAAGTATGCCCTTCCCGAGTTTACTTCTTACGAGTCAGTTGGTGGTTTAAGAAAGGAAATTGAACTTTTAAAGAAGACTGTAGATTTACCATTACACCATCCTGATATATTCACAGACTTCGGAATTACAGCTCCAAAGGGAATTCTAATGCACGGTCCTCCAGGTACAGGTAAAACAATGTTATTAAGATGCGTTGCTAATACATCTAACGCCCATGTTCTTTCGATCAATGGTCCTTCCATTGTTTCCAAATATTTAGGCGAAACAGAATCAAAGTTGAGAGAAATTTTTAATGAAGCAAAACAATATCAACCTTCAATCATATTTATTGATGAAATCGATTCTATTGCCCCAAACAGGTCAAATGATGATTCAGGGGAAGTTGAAAGTAGAGTTGTTGCAACTCTCTTAACTTTGATGGATGGTACAAGTTCTTCCGGAAGAATTGCCGTAATAGCAGCAACCAATAGACCTAATGCAGTCGACCCTGCATTAAGAAGACCAGGTAGATTTGATCAAGAGGTTGAAATAGGTATTCCGGATGTAGATGCACGTTTTGATATACTGAAGAAACAATTCAAAAAAATATCATCGAATAAACATTCTTTATCAGAAGATCAGATAAAAATAGTTGCATCTAAAACCCATGGTTATGTTGGTGCCGATCTGACAGCACTGTGTAGAGAATCTGTGATGAAGGCAATTCAGAAAGAACTTGTTATCGATGCTAATCAAGATTTTTCTTCTTTGAAGGTTTCTTACGAGGACGTAGAAATGGCTATGCTAGATATTAGACCAAGCGCTATGAGGGAAATATTCCTTGAATTACCAAAGGTTTATTGGTCAGATATAGGAGGACAGGAAGATTTGAAAAGAAAGATGAAGGAGATGATCCAATTACCTTTGGAAGCAGCCGAAACATTTGCCCGTCTTGGAATCTCAGCACCTAAAGGTATTCTACTGTACGGTCCACCAGGGTGTTCAAAAACATTAACAGCAAAAGCACTAGCAACCGAATCAGGTGTCAATTTCCTAGCAGTTAAAGGTCCAGAAATTTTCAATAAATATGTGGGTGAGTCCGAGAGGGCAATAAGGGAAATATTTAGAAAGGCTCGGGCTGCCGCACCAAGCATCATATTTTTTGATGAAATTGACGCACTGTCGCCAGACAGAAGTGAAGGTTCTTCCACTTCAGCTGCTAGTCACGTCCTGACATCTCTATTGAATGAAATCGATGGTGTTGAAGAACTGAACGGAGTTGTTATTGTTGCCGCTACGAACAGACCAGATGAAATAGACCCTGCTCTACTAAGACCTGGAAGATTAGATAGACATGTTTATGTATCACCCCCAGATTTCAACGCCAGACTGCAAATTTTAAAGAAATGCACTAAGGATTTCAATCTGCAAGACTCAGATTCAGTACTCACCGATTTGGCTCAAAAGACCGATGGTTGCTCTGGTGCAGAAGTTGTTCTACTCTGTCAAGAAGCTGGACTCGCTGCAATAATGGAGGATCTCGAGACATCATGTGTTCAACAGTCGCACTTCGACGTTGCACTACAAGGAATCGCTCGGTGTATTACTCCGGAAATGCTGGAATACTACTCTGACTTTGCATCCAGAAGTGGAATTTCAGCCTAATTCTTATCATTAACAGATAACACCTTTACTAATGACTAATAGATTCAAATACTTGAATAGTTTTATCATATATATCTTTGAAATGGTGTACTACTCTTCAATTACCTTGTCATGTGCTATAATAAGACACGAAATTCTTTTTTTCAATACTATATTTGAAATAAAAAATACCTTAAATTTCGGTCATATATAGAATTCTGCAAGAAATAAGGAATGGATGAATTTGTTGAGAGATAGATATGAGATTGTTTCTTTCTTCAGTACAATTGCTGTAATCTGAGTATCCGAAAGCAAAGAAGCGTCGGTTTTAGATGCCTAGCAATTGGAATACGAGGAAATTGAAGAGACTCGCCATCAAAAACTTGTATGAGTCTCTCAATTACATTACCAGTGCAGATACTGTACTAGTTGTCGACTTAAAAATATTGGATTATTTGAACGTGCTGGTACCCTTTTCTGAATTAGTGAGAAACACACCAGTTAAGAAGATAATATTATTAGATCAACATGTATCGAATGATATAAAAAGTGTTAGATCCTCCATGCCGGAAATGGAGTTTGTTTTTCTGATCGACACCAGAGTACAACTATCTATCCCATCTCAACTCCAAAATATTCTCCGAGACATTAAATTACCATTTGTTTCAATACTGCACGTTACGTGGTCTACAGATACATCCAACGCTCTGATCAGGGGAAATGACAGCAAATACAGTCACAAGAATCCAATCATAAATCTTCCGCACTCAATAGAATCTCAACTTGATTTTTGCCGGGATGTTCGATTATACTCGTGGGAGATATTCCCGATACCGACTATTGACGATAATGTCTTATTTTTGGATATGCTGTATGATATAGATACCAATGACAATTTGTATTCACCAAAACTAAGATCATTAGAAAATGCATCAAGAGAAGTACTCATAGATAACATGGTAAATTGTTTAGAGGCACTGATAAATTTAAATGACACAATAATTACTAATGTTGTTTCAATAGGTAAAGAAGCACAAATACTATCTTCATTATTGAAAGATAGACTAGAAAAACATAGTGATAACAAGACTGAATTCATGAAAGATGCTCTTTTTGGTGGTAAATTTTCCAGTGGATTGGAAACGGATTTGATAATATTTGATAGAGCTGCAGATCCAATCACTCCTCTGTTGACCCAACTAACGTATGCCGGGATTATTGATGATATATATAACCATATTACTACTGTGACACTTGAAAATGATGAAAAGTTAGTGATGAACTATGATAACGATATTTTTTGGGATGAGATGAAGTTTTCCAACTTTGGAACCATAGGACCTAAGCTAAATGAATATGCCAAAAAGCTGCAAAATAAATACGATGAAAGACATAAAGCTGAAAGTCTTGGTGAAATTAGGAACTTTGTCGATTCTTTAGCTTCGTTACAGGAAAGCCAAGCACTTCTGAAAAATCACACTTCTATATCGACTGAAATTCTAAATACAGTTGAAAATGATGAGAGCCTCCAATTCAACCGAGTAATAGAATTTGAGCAAGATGTTCTAGCTGATAATTTAGATTATCAGAGAAGCTATGAGATGATATTAGATTTAATCTACGAAAGAGACATTGGATTTAACGCTATAGCTCGATTACTTTGTCTTATCTCTGTTTGTAAAAATGGTTTGAAGGAAAAGCATTATTCAATTTTAAAAAAAGAATTGATTGATAGGTTTGGGATAGAGGTTTTGTTCGAGTTAGAGAGGCTAACAGAAAATGGCTATCTCCTCACGAAAACGTTGTTCAATAAGCAAAAAAAGAACGCAAATGATATTACTAGAAACCAACACAGCAGAAATAGTTGTGATGCTCTAATAAAGGACTATAGAACTATATCGAAATGGTTTGATACACTACCAATTCATGATAAAGAAGATGCCAATTCAGGTGAAGCAGATTTACAGAGAGATGCTGATTTTGCATATTGTGGCGTTGTACCACTGAGCACCAGGTTAGTCCAGAGTCTCTATGATAGAACCATCTTATCCAAAACTTACAGTGTGCAACAACCATTTCTCAAGTCAAGAAAACCAAGTAGTGCAAAATTAGAGGATATCGTTGGTCAGTTGTTTGGAGTTTCCACATATATTAAGGATGAGTGTTGGGTCCCAGAACCAAAACCGGACTCAAACACACCTAAGTTGGCGAACAATACTAATCTTAAGAACTCTGACTCGACCGATGTTGCTCTCATTGCATTTATTGGAGGCGTCACGATCGGAGAAATTGCATGCATCAACTACTTAGGATCCATGCTAAGGGCAAAAGGCGTGAACAAGCGATTCATAATATTATCTGATGGCTTAATCAACGGAAAACGTGTTGTTGCCAATAGTACATAGTTTTTATACGCTTACGCAGATACTTGGTAAGAAAACATATTCAACATCAATCTTCGTGCCTAATTCTCGTAAAAGCGCTAATTGTTTCATTTAATGATAGCTATTGGGTCAAACCTTTCATCATCATATTCCACGTACGAAAAAGCGTGTTCATCTTCAAAACAAAATGATAAAATCAACTGATCTAAAAACATTCAATTCTTACTACCCGGCTCTAATCTCAACTGGCCAATCAAATGTCGCTATTGATACCTACTACGGTGCACACTAAGATGCACACTAAGAAGCACTTCTAATGGGTCGTAAAAAAAACAAAATGGAACGGTCCACAAAGAAACTTTCCTGGAGACTGGAGCGACTTTGGCAGGACTAATCATGTTTACCCTGTTCTAGGTTGGGACATCCCTTCTGTGTCTATCATCCAATCCGCATCATTCCTTTGTTCTGTCTGTTCGGATGAATCGGCAACCAGGAAGTAGTGCTCCTAGTCCACGCATATCCTCTGAAACAAATCCTCTCTGTAACCAGAGGTTTCCTCTTCGAGTGCACTTTTCTTACCTTCGCACCGGACGTAAACTTAGGACCAATCCTTGATTGCGATTGTTCTTCCTAATGACTACTAAGATAATATTTAAGTAGTAAAGAACTTGTTTGCAAGGATCCATACAATCAGCTGTTAGCAACTGATATTTTCCTTAAACTATTCTCTTTAACAATATTCACTAAATCACTTCCAGATACAGATAACAGGTTAACAGTTGACTAGTGAGTTACAGCAACTTAAAATTCAGAAGAGGTTTCCAATTCCAAAGACATTCCACATAGACAGAAAATAATGTTTAGCCAGCAGCTAGTAAGATTATCCACCAGAAGAGCCTTTTCTGCCTCATCCATAGCACGCGTGCACTTCAAAGAGGGTGTTTACAGTAATCTACCATTCAAGATCCACAACAGAAAGATTCCATTTGCTATCGTACACTTCGGTTTCTTCACCGTTGGTTTTGCTGTTCCATTCATTGCTTGTTATGTCCAAATGAAGAAGTCTGGTCAAATCTAATGTTGACTATTTTTCCCTGACACATTTATTTTATTAGACAAACGGCAAGGTAGAAAACATCGATAATATACTCTAGTGAATGAGCACTTAGGAGAGAAATGACAACACCTTATATTTCATGTCTGAAATTCATATACTTCCTTTTTTTCTTTCTTTCTATAATTAGTTTATTTTCACTGCCATTTATATTCCATTAATAAATTCAACTACACCACACTTTCATAATTACTCAGGTACATAAATGTTCTTGGTGCACAGCGACCAGTTGACTGACTTTTATATACCAATCTTTTGTATGTTGGTTTATTACTATTTGCGTTGCAATTCAGTGTTTCACTGAAATAATCTGATATCAACTATTGCAGCAGTTTATCCAACAGTTGTCATATTAAATTAATAAAACAATTTTTTTTTCAAAATGACATATTTCATTATATCTTCACAGTCTCGTTGTTGTAGCCCACTGTACACCTATTATTTCAATCTCCTGAATTTATTACTTGATCCTAGACTCATTAAAGAGTCGCCTGGTGTCTTTCTCTTTGCACCAGTTATCTGCTGGGAAGTGGATCGGCGCTTCATCTTAACTTGATTGTTTCCGGAACCTATGCTTGAAAATTCCTGAGCTGGTTCTCTTTGAGACATGAGAAAAGTTCTTTGTGTTAATTGTGTCGGCCGTGTGTCTACGGTATGATTTCTTCTTAATTTAAGTCGGTTCAATATTTCTGGGATCCTTGGTGTGCTAGGTGCATAATCCATTTTTGACTTATTATGCACAGTGGATTGTGTTTCTGTTTGAGGTGTGATGCCATAACTTCGAGTTGAATTCTTTTGTTCAAAAATAAAATTGCTACCTCTCAGTGAGGAGTCATTCGTAATATGTGTTGATTCAGCGACTGAAAATGTATCTTGTAACATTGACATTGGTTCTACATTGGAAGAAATAACATTCGGATGTAAATTTTCTTTGGTCTTATCATTACCAAGAGCCAAACTTGATTTCAGACCACTATTTGATTTGAACTTATTGATAAAATCATCATTCTCAACTGTGAGATCGACAGTTTGTGGAATACTCTCATAATTCTTTGAACTTAGCTCGTTTTCTCCACTATGTATCCTATTCGAACGTCTCAATCTATCTTCAAGCTCCTTTATCTTCGATCTAAGCTTGGGAATATTGTCCAATTCTTGCTTGGCTTTCAGAAGAAGTTGCTGTTGTCTACCACACTTTTCCTTGAGTGTAAGGCACACTTTCTGGTAATATTCACACTGGTCCGTTAACCCCTTGATTTGAAACTGGGCAACATTGTAAAGAGTCTCCACCAATGATGGTAAGGGTTCGAAATACGGTTGCACTTCCTGAGGCAGCTCCTTTTCATCCCCTAGTTTAATATAAGATATGTTCTTCTCCCCACAAATACTGCATACCTTCGTAGGCGACAAGTGTGTTTTACATAGAAGGTGGGAGCAGGACGTCAACCATATAGCTTCATTTCTTCCTAACCTTTTGTGACACACCCCACAGTGAACGAATTGCTGAGAAAATAATGTATCCACCATCTTATTTGACACCTATACAGCAGCAATACTATGTCAAGACCAAATTAGCAATTATAAATGGCTGCAATTGCTTTTTACTACTTACTTCTGTATTGGATAAATGTGAGTCTATAATTGTTGATATCGTATATTAAATAGCTTTTCTTTCATTAGCCGCCTATGCGCTCTATGTGTTAAAACAGATCAAAACTTAAAGAAAACAATAAAAGAATAATATCACTCATCAACAGAACTTGTTTTGATAATTATATATTTGTATCCAATTGTTCTTGGTATACCTGATTCCTTCTTTATCTTTTAGGAACTACTACTTCCAACCTCTTCACATTCTCACTGTAAACAATCAAATCTTCATGAGTTAGTGCTTCGAATATATGTGAGATATGTACAAGTTTTCTATCAAAACATATTTACTGAGAAAATGGTTATAGGTGTTGTGCTAGGTGATATGACTACGTGAGTGAGCTATTTTGTTTCCTCTCGAGAGATGCTGTTAACGACTCTCCATAAAACTTTGAACTCTTCGGGATTAGCGGGTCCACTGGCCATGTACCTAATTTTGAGATTTGGATCCACGACGAATATATAACCAGTATAAACATTGTTTATCAGTAACTTCTCTCGCATTAAAAAAGGAATCTGTGCCCTGTCACAGAGCCAATAACCCATGTGGTCTTTAGTGATTGACCTAAGCTTACCTAAAGATAGCTTGAACAGCCAGCTTTTTACTTTATTTTCCAAAAAATGAACATTTATCACCTGGAATTTATCATTGGAGTTACTATTGTCTACGTTTCCACTTTGCAAATAGCTTTGGCTAATATTATCACCAATCTGAGTTGAAAACATGCGTATAACGCTCAATTTCCCTCGCAGTTTATCTTCCAGATTCTGTTCTGGCATTTTCATCTCCGCTAATGGTTTACCATGAATGTGTGGGAAAAATAGTGACTTATCTGCTTTCCAATAGGAAGCTGGTGAGATAAACATTTTCCCATTGGTTTTCTTGAATGTCGACATTTCATACATCCCTGACTTTGCTAATTCCACTTCAAGTTCTTTTACCCTTTCTTCAGTCTTTATGCCATCAAAAAGATCAACTAAACTATTGCCTTCACTATAGACAATTCCAGTTCTAGGTGGGGTTTTCAGTCCAACAGGTTTCAACAATTGCTCAACCACATGCTCCTTCGGAGCTGCATTCATAACAGGTTTCATAAGTCTGGCAAAAAACCTACTATATGCACTGGTAGAAAAAGCTGCAGCCGAATGATACAGATACAACATCTTTCCCATTAGTCCCCAAATCAAAGTATCTCAAAGTCAAAAAATGTATTCCCAGCTGTCCACTTTTATTCTTTCTAAAATGTCCCTGTGGCAAGAAATAATACCAATTAAATAACAAAGAAACCAAGTTTCAGATGCAAAAAATCTGGAAATAGATTGATCAACCACTAATGCACTACAGATGCTGTTCAGATTGTAATAATTGAAGGTAGTCATATTGAACATTGCTGAGAATTATTAACTGTGAGAGCAATAGTAGTGAAAAGTGAAAGTTGAAAAAAATAAATTTCAAATGAAAAAAAAAATAAAATTAAGATAAAATTCGTCATGACTACTTTGTCGGAGTTAATGTAATGCACACATAGTGTATTTACTGTTACGTAACTTCAGTTATTGATCGTACTAAAAAGGTTAAAACAAATTAGTTGGTCTTAGTTTTTTTGACAAGAAATACAGATTGCTATTTTAATAGGAAGAGGCAATCCAAATCTAATTTGAGACTAATATCAGGGTGGCAAGTTCAAATTTGCCGAACTAAAGGGGTATTTCTTGCAGATTCAAAGGCCTGATAAATACTGCTAAAGTGATAACATTGCATTGTATTTGAAATCTGTTGGCTATCTAACTACAACATTTCAAAAACAAAGAAATACCAAGTTGGCCTAAAAATAAACTGAATAATTTGTCACACCTCACTCAGGCTTTATATTATGGCTCCAAAAATTGAAATCATTTTACACCCACCTGAAAATGGAGAATATTACAGCTCTGACGATTTGATATCAGGAACTATTTTGCTAGACTTAAACAAGTCTATCTCCATCAAGCAAATTAAAGTTAATTTGAAGGGCTTCACGGAAACAACTACAAAAATGGACTCAGAATATGCATTTCCACAGAATGGAATGTTGGGTCCTGCATTAGAAAATAAATCATACCATAACCTGGTGAGAGAAGAGTATCGAGCTTTCCCCCCAGATAATGTATGGGATGCCTTGGAAGGCTCATCCAAACCTTTCAAAGTGAAACCAGGCCATTACGAGTATATGTTTCAATTTGATAAAATACCATCAAAACCTATGTGCCTGAAAAATCATACAAAGAAAACAATATGCTTTGTACCCAAGAGTCAGTCATACATTCCACCAAGTTTTAACAATCAATGGCGAGAACTGAATAAAATTGATAATCTAGATTTATATTTCTATTCTTTTGGCAAAGTGATATATATGGTTGAAGTTGAAATAGAAATGGGCAAACCAAAAAATTGGTTTAAACCATTTGACCGAATCCTGAGAGAAATCTCATTAATTGAATTCATTCCTGAACCGAGGGCTTTTCCTACAGACGAAATTAATAGTAGACCTGGTGTTAACTATCATGGAGTTATTGATTACATCTCAAAAAATAAATCATCAAGGGCATTAACTACCCCACCTCCTGAGACAGAAGATGGGGTAACTGCTTACGCACCAAACGGTCCCTCTGAAAAGGAACTTTTGAATGAAATGGAAAACCTTGACTTGAACGTGTTTAACTATGAAATCGAAGAAACGGATGAGAATCCAATGAAAAGATACAAATGTAAATACCCAATTGGTTTACCTGATGGTGTAAGCATGATGTGGGTAGAAGTAAGAAGTCGTGATATTGAATCTGTTTATAGGAAGGAATTTATGTTCAGAGAAGGTTGTGGAAACTTTGATAATGTATTTCTAATAATCAAGGGAAATGGGGAGTTATCTGACTTTTCTAATATTTCTTTAAAACCAACCCGTTTGCAATTAAACTTATTAGAAACGGTATCATATTTGTCACAGGGTATTGGCAACGAGAATTTTTCATCCCTCAAGTTGATGGAAATTGATAATATCTCTAAATCCGAAAATCCTTTATTTGATACAACTGAACTTCGATTTATTAGCAATAATAATCATGAAATCATGGAATGTGAAATCAAGCTGAAAAATAATCCAATCCTAAGAAGACTTATGTTTAATGAGGAAGACTACAGACACAGAGGTAATAGATTATACAGCTTCAAGACTTGTGTGATAACAAGACTTTTCAGCTTTCAATTATTAATTGATTGGAATATAAATGGCCAGTTACGTCAAACCGAAGTAGTCATTCCTGTACAGGTTTTTGCCCAGCAACGCCCTCATCCCGAGAATGAAGCTTTACCAAGATATATTGAACCACCTAGTTATGATGCCCCTCCATCATAGGCACACAATGCATTATAAGATAAATAGATATACTTATACATTACAATCCAGCATTTTCTATATTCAAGATCGATATCATAGACATTTTGTTACGATGAGTACTGGAATTGGATTCCAAATTTTATAGGTTGTATTGACAATGCACTGAGAAGATCAGATCCAGAGTGATTTCCGTTATCGGGATCATTTAAAAATGTAGACCTTTTTGGAAGTAATAGTTCAGTACCAGCTGATATCAAAAAATTTCTATATTCACCTTCCCAAAGCAACTTGAGATTTTTGTCCCTCAATGAACTGGCTATCTTGAAAACATTAGTGAAATGCGAATGCCTCATTTTAGCTTCAAATCTTTCAATTCTGGACTTTTCTTTGTCTATTTTCTGTAATGATGTAGAGAAAGTATGTGTTAAATCATTCAAGAGTCTTTCATGGTTATCTTTCCCCCGATGCCTCCCTCTAATATCAGTGTCTTCAAGAGCTGCTAAGTATTGCGGAGGTAGTAAGTTGTGATCATGTGAAATATAGAAATGTCTTTCATATTCACTTGTATTTGGTGTGGTCAATGTCTTATGGTGATTACTGATTTCTCTCTTCTTTCTCCAAAATTCACATCCAAAGGTTAAGTTTGACTCTATTGAGTAGATGTTGAAGTCGTACTTGGCACAGAAAGTCGAGCACGAGCTAGTTTTGGCAGAGTACGTTGACGAAATATGACCAAAGAGTGGATTCCAAGACAACGTCAAGGTTAATGGTCGTCCTGTATTGGCCGAGTGTGTGCAATACTTCACTGTGGTAGAGCATCCTGGATTCAAACTTATGAGACCTAACCAAACTTCGGCTCCTAACGATAACGATGAATTATTGTACAGTGAACTATTGAACTTTGAAGGGGTTGTCAGAAAGTTATGTGCAACTCGATAACCACATAATAAATCATTTGAAGAAAGAATGAGTTCTTGAAAATTCCTACCTGAGTCACGCTGTAAATAACCGGTAAATATATTGGTATTCTCTTGTAAGCTGCTAAAACATTTGAGGATTAGTTGGGTTGAAGAACTAAATCTTTTCATAACGAGGGCTTCAATATCGGAGCTTGGGTAGTAAATCTTTCCGTAATATAATGAACATTTTTTAAAATCTGAATCATTTGTTTTAGCTCGGATTGTTGCAATGTTGTTACTGGGACCAGTAGGGCGTTCATAGGTTTGAAATACTTCTTGTAGTGAAACACTTTTAGTATCTTTCACAATATTTTTGATAGCTTCGAGGTCAGTGTATAGGTATGAAAGTGCCCCATTCACCGAGTTCCGAGTGGAAATCTGCAAACTGTTATAGCTGTAAGGGGTTGACTGATTGGAAACCTGAAGACTAATGGTGTCTGGTATACTGAAATTCACCAAATTGAGTGATGTCCTTGTTACTTCACCGTAGCTTTTAGATTTGTCCCAATTGCTGCCACTTTCAAAGCATCTCTGAACATAGTCCATGTAGTCCAACATTGACTAAAAACTTACGGGATTTCGTACTTATAAGTTATCAATTATCAGAACAATGATAAAACGAGCTCATCGCATGATTCATCTGCTCAAAAACTCGAAATCGTGGCCCACTTTCCATATTTTCCAATACACTTGGTTTTTTTTTTCTCTCTTTCTCTTTTATGTTAGCTATTTTTCGACAAGCCTATTTCAAATCATTCTAACTTCTAAACGAGCCAAGCAAAGCCCAACCCCATGGAAAAGCAGGCCAAAAGGCTCGAAGCAATCCTTTAAATTCAATCTTGACGGCTTAATTGAGAGGTTTTTTTCTCACTGACTCAAACAGACAGGTGTCATTACTATGTCAAAGGAAGATGTACCTGTGATAAAGTTTGATGATGAGGCTGTGATGGAGGACGATACTCCGACTAAGAGGTATGGCCGCGAAGAGACGATGAGGGCTTTATTTACCAGTGGTGAATCGCATAGTAGAAGTAATAGCATGTCCAGCTCTGGTGCGGAAACGGTTCTCCGGAAGCGGTCTGGGAGCCGCACATCCAGTGGGAGGAAATCGCGCAACTCCAGCAGTATATCTCCAGCGTCTATGATATTTCGGAATTTGCTTATACTGGAAGATGATCTACGGAAACAATCACAGCACTTCAGGCGTCTCCGCTGGCAATTTACTGCTTTCTTGTCAATTCTGGCAGGGATTGCTGCATTTTCTTTCTACATGTTGTATTTCAGCGAAGAACCTATTCGAGGAATGTTCAGGTTTGTACTTCAGTTCCTTCTACTTTTCATTCTCATAACTGTTGTGCTGTTCCACCTTAGCGGACAGTACAAGCGAACAATTATAATACCGCGGAGGTTCTTCGTCTCTACAAATAAAGGCATACGGCCTTTCAATTTAAAACTAGTAAAAGTGCACTCCACTCTAGACGAAAAGTACACGGACGCGGTGAGGTTTGTCACCAGACACATAGCATACATAAACATATGGCTTCTGACAAAAATACTATGGTTGAAAGAAAGCAATGCCTTGGTGCAGTTGTGGGTCAGCGTCACTGTCAGATCACAGCCACGCATCGGTGCCGTAGACGTGAAGCTAATCTTGAACCCCAGGGCATTCAACGCAGAGATCAGAGAAGGTTGGGAAATATATAGAGATGAATTCTGGGCAAGGGAGGGTACCAGACGCCGCAAATCCAAAGCATCAGAAGACCCTAAATGATGGAATACCAATTATACCTGTAACAATATACATATTATATATCAGCAATTTCCTAATATTTTAGTGGTCTTCTTTTTTAGTTGTCCTCTCTTTTTTCTTCTCTTTCTCCTAATTTCCTGCTCTTTTTTATTATATTATCGACTCTGTATCCGCCGTCTCCACTAAACTACCCAGGCTATAGTTCGACAAGCATCGCGATAGGCCACACAGCCAGGTGGCCCCCCACCCCCATTTCTGCTTAATTTTTCACACATTCTCGGTGCGGAATGTGCACCAGTCGTGCGTGGTTTTCTGGGTATTTCAGTTAATTAATTGTTCCGCTATCCTGCCTATTAGGAAATTAATTTTTCCGATTCGTTATATTAACCATTGTATATATCGAAGGCCCTCAAAAAGCAATTTCCTTTTTGAAAGTTGGCAATTTATTATGTTTCCTTGCTCATCCCCTGCGTTTTCAAATTGGATTTAAGACAGGGTACAGCGAAACCTAAACCGTTAGTTATATGATTTGTTTTATTTAATTCTATTTAATTCTATTTTCCATTTACTTGTATTTGAAAAGAGGTAAGAACACAAGGGACAACTTCAATAACCATGTTCAACAGACTATTGATTAGCAGATTCGCAGGTGCAGGCTCGAGGAGGCTGTTTACAAGCGCTGCCAGGCCTTCTATCGCCCGTACAGTGGCTTTGAGAAGGGCTGGTCTGACGGGAAGCAAAACTGCATTGCTGGGATTGTTTTCCGTGCCCGTTGTATCATGTATGCTGGCCCCATCGAAGCTCATCCACAATGACTCAGCCACTGCAGCTGATATTGGAGGGACTGTGCTGAAACAGTCTGGATTCAGCCAGGAGGAAGTTGAAGTTGTCAAGGGGGAACGCAGAATGCGTTTGGATTACAGAGGTTTGTGCTTGGGGTCGATACTTGGTGTTGGGCTAGGGGTTTTGATTGGCAAAGTTTCCGGTGTACTGGCTTATTTCACTGTTTTCACTTTTTTGGTGCTGCAGTGGATGAAGAATAGAGGACTCATCGATAAGAATAGCAGCCAGTTCCGTGGTATTTATAAGCTCGCCAGGGTCGGAATGATTGACGAAGAAGGTAATGCTAGATTCGTAAATGGAGAAAATCTCTGTTTCAAAGTCTCATTCTTACTCTCCTTCCTGCTAGCTGCTGTGAATACCTCATGATGCAAAACAGGGTACTTACAAGCTCATATCTGAAGCTTTAACCTGTTTTTTTTTTTTTTTTTGTTTCTTTATTATTGTCTTATCAAGACCTTTATTTTTTCTATGTGCAGGATAATTCATTTGATTTATACTAATGTGATTTTTATATATTCAAAGATTTCGTTAAATATTAAATTATTCTATTCTTATTTTCCTGCAGCGCTCCTGTTATTCACTGAAGATATTTTCCTACAGTCTCCTCTAATCATTGGACACAATTGTTTCAATTTTCCAGTTCTAAAGGAAAACGGATGGCCAGGTAAGTGAAGAGCCAGCTATTATACAAATAATATTTAGACGTAGTTTTTTTGACGACTGCTGAATAGGAACTGGATCAATAGTGCCTGCAGGACACTGATTGCAACCATGACACCCATAATCAATAGGGATAGCCAGGTTAGTCTTGATTCAGTGGACTCGACAGTAGACATGTTTCTCCATTCTCTAGCTCTCAAGTAGTTCATGATCTTTGTTATTTTGTTAAGGTTTCTGTCAATCTCTTCAACAGCATGATTGGCAACGGCGTCCTCCTCACTGACCTCAGCATTCTTTGTATCAAATTGGGACTCCTTTTCCATGGTGATTTCGACCTTCTTCAAGGCGGTACCGTAACTATTGGAGAAGCAGAAAGAGTACTGACCTAGTCCAAAGGATTTAAGCAGAAAGTCAGCATATTTCTTCCCTTTCTCTTGTGTCAATGTGTTTCCATCAGGACCAATAATCTCGAAGTCAATCTCGAAATTTCCACCAGTAAGGACCTGGTATCCGACTAATAAGGAATCGTTTGGATCGTTCATGTCAAAATATAAACATTCCTTTGAGAAAGCAGGAAGGGAAATGGCAATTGGCGCATGTGAACTCGAGAACGCACGCACTGGTGCAACCAAGAGAACAGCTATCAGAGATGCAACAAAAGTGAACTCAAATTGCATTTTATCTTTGCTTCTGTCAATGTTAAAGCAGTTATGGTGTGCTTGGATGATGTGGAAAATCCAATTGTGAATGTATTGAATAATAGGCACACCCTTTAATATGCAGTAATACTCAATTGCAAAACCTTTGCTTTTTGCACTTACTCGCTAACGTGTTTGTCTATCAGTCCACTCGAATCCTCGGCATGTCAGAAACTTCGAGATTTTCCCCTGCAGGGTTCCTCTGATCAATTTTCATAATCTGGATTTTGGAGCATTCGCTTTTTGTTTTTGATTTTTTTTTTTCAATATTTGGCTGCAGGATTCATGAAACAGGATGAACAGTTGATATTTGTAAAACCAGCCAACGATGTAATGGAATTCACTTGTTACAATACTCCAAGATTGCATTTGAATCAGTCTTCACGTTCATCTCACCCTTTTTCATGAAAAACACCTGCCTTTGAAGTTCATGCCTCAAATAGATCGGTAGTCTCCCGTTTAGCAATCGCTGTGACAAACTTATTGCTCTTGATTTCAATGGTAGCACCTGCGTACATTTTGTAGTTCCTTGTCTCACCAAATCCATAATGGATATACCTCTCCTCAATGGCGGAGAGTTATGTTTATCAAGAACTTGCATATATTTCAACGAGATATTAATGCCGTATGGATCGGGATCTGTCAAAATGACTACTGATACAGCGAGATCGGAACAAACTCTGGCAACAAATTTTCTTGTGAGAAAGTCTGGAAAACCCTTACCAGTAACTATAATTGCTTTTGAGGGCGGTTGTTGGATTACTGTGTTGAACACTGCCTCCTTCTCTATAATTAGTATCGATTTTAGTTTGTCACTCAGTAATGGCGTAGTGATTTTGCAGCTATTGTAGTCTTCATTTGGTATCAGTTCAGTTTTTCCGGCAGTAATCTCAGTACTGCTTGATGTTTTTTGTTTTGTAATGATTAACGTCACTGGTGTGAATATCAGACCCTTTTGTGCAGCCGTAACATTCAGATCCAATCTCTCAGGGACATTATAAACCTTCTGAATTTGAGCTATCGTATCTACTACAGTCTTTTGAGACCCGTAAAGTTCGGTGTTCCTGTAGTATATATCTCTGAAGGTAGATATTTTATCATTGATCAAATTTTTCTCCAATTCTCTCAACACTGTAAAGGCCACAGGCAATGTTATCTTAATCCTAGGCTTATACACTCCAGACATTGGAAACTGCCATTTGCTTCTCAAATTTGTCGATGGACTGTGTATTTTAAACCCTATATGCTGTTTTAAAACCGAATTCCTAGTAATGCTGAACAACTCTTTAATTGACGTCTCCAGTTGTTTTTTGTCCCCATTGACTGGCTCGATCGTTATTGATCTTTGCGGTTGCTTTAATTTCAAGTCCAGCTCCAGCTCCTGTTCAGCGGTAGCCATTACATCAGCTAACGAGTAGTTCATGGTTTATCCGCAGTTCCAACAGACAATTCACAAGACGACTGTCCTGTTTAGTTTATCACTGGGACTGTGTATCTTACGATTGAGGAGCCCAACTCAAATGTTCTAATTATCAATTGGCTGGTCAAAACAGGTGCAGCGTTTGATCAACTATTCCATACATAGACTTTATATTTCAGCCGCTATGAATCCATCACGACTACAATGTGGCACGTATATATCACAGCATACGTAATTCCCAACCAAATTAATGAAAGTATATTTGGTACAAAGGATGAATCAAGAACTAGAAAGCAGTAATGTACTCAGTTGCAAAGTCTATAAACCTTATTCTTTATTGGGAGGGAGAGCCTGTCGTGGGTTAGTTTCACTTTTTTATTAGAATTTTGCAAGTCTGTCCACCTGCCAGTGCCGGGGACAATACAATGCCCTGTTGGCATCACAGCACTGGTTACTGCAGTACGAGAGGCTAGGTTCAGTGGTGTTGGTGAGCTTGTTTGTGAGCTCATCTACACTGAATGGTATGACAACTTTCAGTTGTAATCCACACGTGACTTCTACTAAATTGGCGCAGTGGCAAACTTTCCACTTAGCGCAGTGCAGAGAATCCGCAGGACAATGGGCGAGACACCATGTGAAGTGTGCGATGAGCACGTCAATAGAAATATCAAAGCATAATAAAACAGTTGTGCGAGGGCAGCAGTTGAGCCTGACGGCCAGATATAGTTAAAGAAAGGTTGGTACAGCTATTTCGACAACGTGCTACGGGGTATGCCTTTTGGACAAATTGTGATCGGACCTCCAGGGTCCGGAAAGTCTACGTATTGCAATGGCTGCAGCCAATTTTTCAGTGCCATTGGGAGGCATGCGCAGATTGTAAATATGGATCCAGCTAATGATAGACTTCCCTACCCGTGTGCCGTTGACATCAGAGACTTTATAACTGTGGAGGAGGCTATGAGTGAGCAGCATCTTGGGCCAAATGGCGGGCTGATGTACGCGATAGAGTCTCTGAATAAGTCTGTTGATTTGTTTGTGCTGCAGATCAAGGCTCTGGTGGAGCAAGAGAAGGCATATGTGGTGTTTGACTGCCCCGGGCAGGTCGAGTTATTCACACACAACTCGGCTCTGTTCCATGTGTTCAAGAGGTTGGAGAAGGACCTGCAACTGAGGCTATGTGTAGTAAATTTGGTTGACTGTTTTTACCTGACTTCCCCAACGGAGTACATTTCAATCCTGATGTTGACGCTCAGATCCATGCTCATGATGGACTTGCCTCAGATCAATGCGTTTTCCAAGATAGACAAGATCAAGTCCTATGGGGAACTGCCTTTCCGCTTGGACTACTACACGGAAGTGCAGGACTTGGACTATCTGATACCACATATCCAAAAGAAGGGGAACGGAATGATGGCGAAAAAGTACGAGAAGCTAACAGAAACAATCAGCGAGCTGGTTGCGGATTTCAACCTCGTGTCCTTTGAAGTGCTGGCTGTAGACGACAAAGAGAGCATGATCACCCTCCAGAGCATTGTCGACAAGGCCAACGGTTACATCTTCGGTTCCTCGGAAGTGGGTGGAGACACGGTGTGGGCCGAGGCGACCCGCGAAGGTGCTCTTATTGCAAACTACGATATACAGGACAGATGGATTGACAGCAAGGAAGAATACGATAGAGCCGAAAGAGAGAGACAGGAGGAAGTGCTGCGAGATAGGCAAATGCAAGAAAAGGAAGTGGATGTAGACAACGAAGATGAATGGGAGGCAGCCCTGCGTGATTGGGAAGAGAAACAGCAGATGGACTACGTTAGATGAAATCCGCAACACCATAGTTAGCGTTCACCAGTGACCAATCCTGTATAGTTCGAATCACACATGCTCATATAAACCAGCCATTCCGTGCATCTCTAAACCATGTGACCCGCTCATATATTTTCACCTCTTCCATTTTTCCACAGAAACACCCGGGGGGGAGCCCTTGTCAAAAAGCATGCTGGACATTCCTCTCCGCGAGCCCAGCACAAAAGTGAATTTCTCTATTTGTGCGGGTGTTTCTGCGGCGCGGCGATCTCCAAGACGTTGAGAGTTACAACATTTTACTGAAATAGCGTTAGTGCAGTTCACTGAAGCCATGGGTCCGATGCTATTTGTTATTGCCAGCTATCTTCTTGTGCAATATATGTTGGAGTACAAGTAAGAGGTGTGCTGGGGCTATGTGCCGCAGTGCTGTATGTGCGGGTCGAAACAGTAAACAAATAAAACCGGGGATTGCCAGTGTAAATTAAGTGGGGGCAAGCATATCAGTTATCTCCTGGCTATCTTGTAGAGGTGGAGGAAGAGTATATATAATGTTAATGCATCTGATATAACCTCTGTAGTCTTACCTTCAAGGTAGATGTAATCTTAACTGCTTTTGTTCCCATCTTGGAGATTCCTTTGAAGGTTTTTGAAATAGCTTATTTTTAACGCACGTATAAGGGTACCCTTCAAAAAGGATTCGCATTTTAAATTAATTAATATCTGAAAACATTAATATCTGGTAATTTTAGGGATTAATATTTGTTGGTGATCAGTAATAAAATATAAAATAATAAAACCTAACAATAGCTTGAAGCAATACAAGAGAATAACGCTCCTCATCGGAAATAAAATAAAATATTGTCAGGAATATAACAGATATGCCTAGAAAATTCCTAGGGGAAAAAATAGACAGAAACACAGACTTCCAGCGACCTTCCTCCCTTACTTTGACCTCTGAAGATCTAAAGTATATACCCGATTTCGGTTTAGACGACGAAGATACAGTTCTATCGAGTTCAAAGAATGGTAAGAGGTTGTCTAGAAAGTTTGGGGGCACTTTGAATCTCAAGCAGCGGCTAGAGTCCGTGCCTGAGCTGTTTCTGCATGACTTCAAGAAAAGGAACCAAAAGACCAAGAAGTTGCCACCACCGGTGCCAAATAGTTTGAAAACACTAAATGGCCTACCAAGGCGTAAACCGCTGAGAACTATCACTGAGGTTATCCCACCTGTGCACTCCCCAATTTTCAACAGCAATAACAACGAGAAAGATCAATTTTTTGTGGAAAAGGTCCCTATGAAAACAAGGGCTGTGACTGAGCTAGGTCCGCATGCGGGAAGCGAAAATCTGGTTGATAAAGTTGATAATATGTATTTGGAACCATTAATACTCCCTGTGAGGGTGGATACTCACTTAGCTCTACCTGTGGAGGAGTTGCAAAAATATGGGAAAAGTGATAGTGAAATTCTATTCGATGAAATAATATCTGCATACGACAGTAAATCGAACAAAAACAATAATGTCCTGAATTCTGAAATTGCTAGTGTGTTGGATCATGTGAAAAGCAAAAACAATAACTTAGCAGTCCCAAAGATTGTGTCTGCTGAGGCAGAGGATGAGAAGAAAAGACTATCCATAAATAGCATAGGAACACCAATACTGGAACCAATAACATCGACAAATCTGATACCAGTGCTCAATAGTCCCCAATATAGTACAGGTGCAAGCATAACAAGTTCCGGAGATGAGTTTTCAGAAATTGCATCCAGTAATGAAAACTCATATGTACACAGTTTTGAGGAGGATTATTTGACAGCATTGGACAGCATTCCATCATTTTCTTCAGTAGATGACCTGAATATTGCAGAGCAGAAAACAGATCTGTCACCGATGTCTACCAATATTATCCAACCAGAAGTTGAAAATACCGTTGAAAAGGCACATATGCAAACAATTATAATAAAGCCACAACTATTCATGGATTGGGAGTCAGATGAGGATGAAGATGATCCAGTTGATGATTTAAACAAGATGATTGACAACATCGACCTGAAGAGTATTTTCAGTGAGAGTAGCAGCATCTACAGCGAGCACCTATAACCCATGCATCAACAAAGTTAAAAGCATCATGTCATTTCTTCTGCAATTTTCAACACAGCTTCATACCAAATAATTTTGAGACAAGTGTAGCTACCTTAAAACATAAGTAACATTACGTAAAACTGTACAGGCTGTCACAATACCAAATATCCATGCATTTTCATTTCAGGTATGTATGCAGTACTTTGTCATTTCATCGAAGTGATCACTTTCAGTCCGTAGATGATCAGCAGTAAGAAAAGCGGTGATTTCTTAAAAAACTATTTTGATACGAATGGATTAAAACAGAACCACTGGTGAATTCATTGAAACCAACCAGAATATACCAATAACACTGGAAGAACCCACAATATAGTACCATCATCATGGCACCTACTCAATTGGAAATTAAAGTCAAGGCTTTGCAAAGATTGGTTAAGGAAGAGAAATATTATCTCACTGAGCTGAAAGAACAGCAGAAGCATGTGAAGAAGCTCAAGGCAGACAGCCAGGTGGACAAGTATGACTTGAAGAAGCAGGAGGAGGTTCTAAATGATACTGAGAGATTACTCCCTACTTTGTATGTGAAGATCAAAGAGTTCGTGGATAACCTGGAGGAATATCTGGAGACGTACAATGGTTCCGAAGATACAAAGGAAGCAAAGGAGGCTCTTGAAGCAGCCAAAAAAGTATTATCAAAGCATTGAATCCTGCCTCGAGGAATTAGAATGTTCTGAAATCTTTACCTTGCTATGATAAGTGATAGTATTCGATGTGTTTCTTTCTCGTTGATGCTTTTGTATATATATTATGTGCCATTTTATAAAAATAGAAGAATAATTTTAGTTCTTGAGAAATAATTTATTTTTAATTTGGACTTACGGTAAATGTATATTAATCATACTTTTGGAGTTTGGTATGAGATTCTACCTTCTTCGCACATGAATATTCTAGAGTTGATGGAGATAGAACAGGGCTGCTATAAAAAAATTTTATGAAAATCGCACCTAAGCAATCAATAGGCAAGGATGACTACTATCCTTCTGAGCATTAGGCGTTGAGCAATTGAGTGCTGATAGTTCCTAGACGTGCATCATTGTTGGTAGTTACTTTTGTTATTGCCGATAATGACAATTCTTGGAATCAATGCAACGGTAGTGAGGAGGATCTCAACTGTACCGAAGCCTTTGGATGCTAAGTTTCTGTTAAGTCTCTATGCGAACAATCAATTGAGGATTTTGAAGGATGATGAACTGTCTATGACCGATATCAACTCTAAAAGGTCTTTACCCATGGTCGAATTTCCTAAAAAGAAAATATTTGAAGGAATTTCAAATGACTCAAAAGTAGGAAACTGGAGAAAGCCAATAACCAAGTGGTACAAATTAGGAGTGGCGTTACTCAGATATTATAGAGATGGAATTAAAAATACATATGTTGTTTACCGTGACTCACAAAAAGTACTGAAAGCGAACGGTCTTCGGAGTGAATCAGATTTGTTCCCAAAGCTTTATCGTACAATAGAGGCAATAGAGACACAACTTAAGACAATCAATAGCACAGATATTGATATTCCAGTTACGAGATCTGAATTAATGGAAATAGTACGAAGTAAAGAAATGTGGAAACTACCAAACTTCTTTCTCATCTGCCTAGTATTTGAGGAAATGACGGCATTGATTTGTTACTTCATCCCCCAATTAGCACCTCGTAACTGTTTAACACCAGGTGGTTACAAGAAAATATCAAATTCAAGCATAAATCTATACAATAAAGCAACGGAGACTTTCGAGCATGGTATATCTTATATTTCACCATATTCATTGACGATGAATCAGTTATCTGGTCTCCTGAAGAGCTCACCATTAAATGTTTCTCTAGTTTCAATATTAACCAACAAGATTTTTAATAATAAATCCAAATTAACTGACCATTTGGTTAATTGGTATCAGTATATCTATGTTGATGATTGGCTTTTGATCAAAAAATTGCTAAGTACTGAAGGTCTGGAATTACTTGATAAAGAACTTGTGAACTGTATATATGACCGTAAACTTTACAAGCCTGGAGAAGACATTAACAAATTGATGTTGACAACAGAAGGTGAACGTATTTTAGTTGAACGACTAATAGACTTTTGGAGTAAAAGATTTGAAGGAACTATTACTTTGAATGGCAGTTTTCTTTTCGATGAAAAATGGGGTAGTCAAAACATGAATACTCTATTTGCTTCTAGAGAGCTCATTAGATAACTTGGGATTATCGTAGTTCTATTATTATGTATTACGTATATAAAGGATTAATATATCAAATATTATTTAAGTAAGTAAGTCCAATTTGAACGGATTGTGATAAAAAAGAAAAAAGGGTGTTATTATTATTGCAAATAACTCCCCTCATATTCGCAAGATTTGCAAATAATCTTTCAACACTTTGAACGGTGTTTCGAACGCTGCAAAAAATAGTCAGATTAATATTTGACGGCACCCCATTGACTATGCAATAAGAGTGCCACAACAAAATTGGTGGTCATTATCTCATAATTTCATTTAATATTGGAAGCACATATGTAGGCGGTTGTGCTAGGGAAAAGAACATCATTCTCCACAAATATATAAACAAACAATATATTTCAAGCATGACAAATTGACGAGTTCATATTTTATACGTTTCAACTTGGGAGTCGATTTCTTTAACAATTGTGTGGTGATGACCTGCTGCACGGATAACTTTTTTCTTTTCGTCCATTGTGCAAAATGGTATTTTACTATACCATTCATCGTTGCAAATGTCATTCATTGTCGCTCTTTTGCAAGGATCAACCTCTAGCATTCTTGATAACAACGGCCTTGAGGCGTGAGGTAGTAAACGCAGTAATCTATAAGGACCTCTAATTGTCTTTTTATGGTGGCCAGGTTTGTGGGAAGCTATTGATTTCAGATCAAGCGATTGTGTAGGTTCGATGGCATCTTTTTTCTGATGTGTGGTTGTTTCGTTCCTTTCATTTCCTTCATGTTTTGAACTGTCTTCAACAACTTTCTTGTTCTCTTCCACAGTAACGACAGGTGTGGGTAAGATATCTTTATCCTTGGCATCGTCAGCAATTTGTATCTTTTTAACATCTTCAACAAAATTCAGGTTAGAAGGGATATTTGTACCATTTATCTCATTACTGCGTGGTTCAATTTCATGTTTGTGTTTCTTTTCTCTCCTTTCTTTCAGTAAATCTTCGTGGTGCTTAGCAGATTCTACATAATCATGTGATACTTCATCAGGTAAGCAATAAAGTCTGAAGTTTTCGTCATTCTCACGTGGAGCCTTCCAAGGAAATCTTTTAAGCATCATGCAACAATATATGATACCGATGGACCATATGTCAACTGCTTGGGGGTCATATGATTTCGTAGAGGTGATCACTTCTGGTGCAAGGTATGGATCGCTTCCAACAATCCCATGAGCCATAGTAATGTCATCTTCAAAAGGATATCTGAAAACCACAGCGCTACCGAAATCAATCAGTTTTAAAATACCATCATCAGTCATAACACAGTTATCAAGTTTTAGATCTCTATGCGCTAATCCCATTGAGTGTAAATATTTCACACCCTCTGTGAGCTGTTTCAAACAACAGTTGATCTCTCCTCTAGACATCTTACCTGTCATAACGACTGCAAAAAAATCTACTGGACAGTATTGCATAACCTCATAATACTTATTTTGCTTCGAATCTGAGAACACGTCTACAGTCTCCACAATATTGGGGTGGTGCAGAGATGAGCCAATGCAAAATTCAGCAGTGCACTTTTTAGCGTACTCCTTAACGGACTCGTTGGGTTTTCTTGGTCTGAATTCCTTTACTGCAAACGTAGCACCATCTGAAGGTCTGGTTAGGATTTTCACGGACCCACCAGCTCCAGACCCTAGCAACTTACCAAGCTTACCATACTTTTGCGCAAGGATGGAGTCATCGTGGTAAATGTTGATATTGTTTGATAATGATAGGATAGAGTCTGATGTTGGCGGTATGGCAGATTGAGTATGCACGTGGTGATCCGTGGAGCCATGAGGATGGTGATGCTTCTGGTGTTTGTGTGCCAACGAAGATAATGCGGTAGTACTCGAAGATGCAACATTGTGATCTTCATGTCTATGCATATCGTGCAAATTTGTATGCGACTTCGACGTCATAGACAAGTTGAAATGTGACACTAAATTCACGGTGGAGGAAGAAGCAGAGTTTGTCGGAGAAGCATTTCTAGAGCGCAGTGGCGTTTTGCTCTTTTTCGTTGATGACCTGAAAAACCTTTTCAGCTCAGCCATTGAATGACTTTGTTTCGGTGAAGCAGTAGCACTGTCATTGATATGCGTGTAGCTGGAAGCAGCAGTGTTATTCAGTGACTTCAAAGAGTCCTGTGATCTCTCACTTTTCAAGGAGTCTGAACTGGGTTTCCTGCTGATGAAGCCCAAAAACGATTTCGAACTTTTTATAGAAGGTGGTGGTGACTGAGAAGATGAGTGGTGCTCATGGTGAAAAGGGTTCCGGGATAGTAACGGCATTGTTGTCTCAAAAAAAAAACAGTTTTTGATCGCTAGACTCCTTTCTTAATCCTCAAGTCGATTTGCTAATCCTTACTTGTTTTAGTTTGTATTTTTAACTTCAGCCTT
Source organism: Nakaseomyces uthaithaninus (assembly GCA_030564085.1). Lineage (NCBI taxonomy): Eukaryota > Fungi > Ascomycota > Saccharomycetes > Saccharomycetales > Saccharomycetaceae > Nakaseomyces > Nakaseomyces uthaithaninus. Next base: position 103,581 of record JAJLUB010000019.1, read on the forward strand.
TTTTTTTTTATTTTTTTTTTGATCTTTTGATCTGTCACTTTCACTTCGACCGGACTTTTTATTTAAAGTCTGTATATTGAGTTTATAAAACTTTGGTTGTTATAAGATTCAAGGAGTTCTGGAGCCTATCTCATTTTGAGCTGAGAGCTCACTATATTTTTCTATTTTTTTTTTTGTTAGTTTTTTTTTTTTTCAAAATGTCGTGTTACTTTGTAAGGGGGGGCAAATGCTGGTAAAAAAGAAACATCCATCCGATTAATTCAAAGATCATGGCAAATCCTTTGTACAGCTCGTTAAAGAACTTTCTCATCCCCCCTCCTTCACCTGCCTCAGTTGTCTCTCTGTGTGCCCACCTCGATGGGTGAGGACCCTGAAGTAATCTCCAGTACAAAATGAGTCTTTTTTTTTTGGTTTGGCTCTTGAAAGACAATTTCGAGAGTTTGTCCAGTCAGTTCAGCGCACAGCTCTGTTCCGTGCTATCCACTGCTTCTCCCCCAGTGAAAGATTGCCTTGGACGCGTTCTCTGCATCGCCCGGAAAATCTTTCCTGATATTTTTTCCGTTCCCTCCGCGTTTCTCTGTGTCTCCCGTTGTGTGAAAACTAGAGGTATCCGAGACAATAGATCCCACAGATACCCTCGCACATCAAAACCTCCGGCTGGAAGGATCCGGAACAATACGTGTGCTCCTTTATTTCCTCCCGCACTGCTGATGAGTTC
>JAJLUB010000019.1:104398-125899 GCA_030564085.1 Nakaseomyces uthaithaninus
GGGGGGGGGGGCTGTGTGAGTGGGCAATGCAAGGAAAAGGAGAGGACGCCCACACGGAAGCAGGTGCTTGATACGTTTGGGATCGAGCTGGACGCGCGCGAGAGCGTAAACCATGTTCAATTGTTGGGGGGGGACTGTGGGATGTGGGATCGCAGGTGACTGCGGGGAGGACACGACAGGGTAGCCATCTCAAAGCGAAGTAAACGGAAACAGATCAAACGCGAATTCCAACTGGCTAAACAAAAGAATAGTGATGGCACGTGATTTGCGGGTAATATTTTTCCAGCTTAGCACTACAGAGGAAATGACGCGTATTCGCTGTGTTTGTGCTAATTCCGTTACTAACCTTAATTCCCAATTGGGGTTGTTGTGCGAGAAAGTTGTACCAGATGCAGGCACGGGGAAAACGAAAGTTTATTTCAGAAAAGGGTAATTTTTTGATTACTCGAAGCCTACAGAGCCGGACGGAAACGAAAACATCAGAAACTGTTAAAAATAGAAATACTCAAAAAATTTCACACGGTATATTGCACTAAAATACGATAAAAGTATCAAAAAAGAAGCATTTAGTATATGGTTGACATATAAATTTGTGTTAGTCATTTATTCAAAGCTTTTCGGTGAGACTGCGATATGTCATTTTTAACAGAGAATCAGACACTGGATTTGAACTGCGCTGTTATTGGCTATATCAAGTGGTACCTGGAAGAGCATGGGAGGGACGCCGAACTTGTCGAGGAACTGAAGAGTAGACTGGACGTTGACGAGGATGATTTAATTACCAGGGACGACAATTTATTGTTGGCTAAGAAATGGAGTTCCATAGTTAGGTTACAGCGATCCATTACACAGCTAGAAAACAAGTGCAACGAACTGCAGGTCAAAGTTGGTTCCTCTGCAGCAGAAATAGAAAAGTTGAAATCTAGCCCAATAGTATCAGACACAGACATAAACTGGATTCCTCATGGCTCTATTTTTTCGAACATTCAAGCAGATTCCGCTGTAACAGCCGTTAAGCTGCATCCAACGTTGTCGTATGTGTATATAGGCACTGAAAGTGGAAAACTCGTTTGTTTCGATGTTATGGATCCCGCAATCCCTATAGCCACCATCCAGGCTCACGCAAAATCTGTCACATCTGTAGATGTTGTTGAGGTCCAAGGTTTTGAGGAAGCTGTGGAGTCCTCGACTTTAATAGTTACCTCGTCAAAGGATGCCTTGATAAATGCGTACACCTTTTCCTCAGTGGACAAAAAGTTCTCACACATAAGATCATTTGATGACCACGACAACATCGTATCGCAGAGTATGTTGTGGCAGAAGAACAAGACTGTGTTTTTGGCCTCGTGCTCAAGAGATTTGACCGTAAAAGTCTGGAACTTGAAAGAATCTCGCTGCCTACAATCCTTCATAGCGCACAGTGAGTGGATAAAATCAATTGATGTTTTTAATGATTATGCTTTATCTGGTTCATTGGATTCAACTCTACGGTTAACACATTGGCCTTCTGCTAATGGTTTATCAATTGGGTCTGGGCACTCCTTTCCTATCGAGAAAGTTAAGCTGATTCCATTCTGTGACTCTCAGAAGGTCAAAGCCAAGATACGAAAACTTGAAAGTAATCTTGAGTACAAGGAACTCGGATTCCGATACTGCGCTTCTGCATCTAGAGATAACACAATAAAAATCTGGGATATCCCCCTACCGATCATTCGTATGAATGCTCCTCCCATCCCAAATGCAAGCAATTCAGAGTTCAAATGTGTAATGACTCTAGTTGGTCACACATCTTGGATAAAAGATATCAAAATCAGAGGAGACCACTTATTCTCCTGTAGTGATGACAAAACAATAAAGTGTTGGAGCTTGGATGATGGAGTCTGTATAAAGACATGGAATGATATTCACACAACCTTTATTAATTGCATTGATATTGATGATATTGCACTATCAAATTCACATTCTCAACAAAGAGAGCTCGTAATATCTGGTGGTTTCGATGCCAAAGTTAAGGTATTTAGATGATTTCCAATAAATAAATTTTTTATCCTTTTGAAAGCTGCGTATTTCAAGGCTAGAAATTGTCTTCGAGATAACAATCGAGTATGTAATAAAAGTGATGTATAAAAAATGACCTTAATTAGATATAAAAATAAAGATATAGTCTTTGGACACTACTTCAAGTCTTGTCCATGATGGAGATTATTGCGAATCATCGTCAAGAATCAAAAATCCTTCGGAAGTATCCTCTGGCTCGGATGTTTTGGTAGATACCACCCCAGCCTCAATAGATTCGTCAATGAGGTCTCTATCTTTAAAAGCAAATGGCATATATGGGTTACCGTCACCAACAAAGAACTTTGACATTGATTCAACCCAATGTAAACGTAACGAATGTAACATGGCAGATGTACCTTCCATAACAACCAAAACACAGACAGTTAAAACAAACCACATTCCGAAAAGGAAGACGATGGCAAATACACCAAGAGCTCCACTCATGCCGAAAGACAATTCAAGAGTCATCGACCAAAGAACACTGGATAATTGTGCATGGGCTAACGAAAGAGCCCATAACCGTAAGTACGAAGCTGTGTGTGAAACACAGTTCAAACAGAACTCAATGGTGTGAATAACTTGGTGTATCATTACGTCACCGAAGTTTTCTCCATCAGATTCATGTGATTCCTCTTCTAACTGACCTGCTAAATGCTCCTCTTCTTCGACTTCTTCAAGTCCTTCTTCTTCTAAATCTGGTAGTAACCGTTCTCTTTCGATAGCTGCCTCTCCGCTTAAGGACAAGCGACGTTCAGTGTCTTCCTTATGAGTGAATTTAAAGTGCAATGGCTTAACAAATAGCAGCCAAGGCACACAGATCAATGCAATTATCAACAATATGACCTGAACTTTTGCTTGATGGGGATATAATTCCTCGTCAATGTTTCCTGGGGACAAAAACATGTTAATCAACATGTTTAGCAGGCTTGGGGCAGGTCTCTCATCCTTTATCCAGTCAACTGTCCACTTGTACACAATGCATAACGACAGGTAACCAAAAATGCCTTGCATGAACAACAAACCTGGTATGAAATTACCGATAATATCAATCATGGAATGGAAATGCAAATGGTTAACAAGAGAGAACATGTAAGAGTAAGTCATGTGAATCATACCCATGAGGATTGATAACTTCATCTTATACGAGTTAGTAAATAATAAGTTGTTCTCTGTTCCATGCCATGCCCAATCTAAACCAATTGGGTAAGTACCAATGCTTTTTGCAGATAATGCGTCTCCTTCTTTGAAATGTTTTGGCCATTCCCAACCTGACTTGAAAAACGTCATCGATCTCGAGAATATGTCATTGTACAAGAAACCGGTATACATTGAAAAGAAGCCCATCAAAAGAAGCACATATCTTCCTGAGTATGCCATATCAAAAATTTCATCTCTTTTCATCTTTCCCAATGCCTTTTCATTCAAGACTAATGTCAAAGCAGCTAAGAACATCAAAGTTCCATGTCCTAAATCACCAAACATCACAGCAAACATGAATGGAAATGTGACCACCGTAGGTAAGCCGGGGTTCACTTCTCTGTATTCTGGAACACCATAACAATCACAAATTGCCTGGAAAGCTTCTGTAAATTTATTAGTTCTGTGATATGTTGGTGGAGTGCTAGTGGTCTCTAGGATCTGTAGAGTTGATGGGAAGTCAATCCCTAGTCGGTTGACCATTTCTTCCAGCTTGGATTTCAGTAGCACAATCTGGTCACTAGGTATCCATCCTTCTGCGATCAAAGTTTTTCTATTTTTGTCGCTATTGAATCTGTTCAGAGTTTCGAAAACAGCTTTTTCTCTGGCAATCTCTTGGAACCAACCATTCAACTCCTTGGAAACAGCGAAAAGTTCGCTTTCCAGCGTCATGTTGCCTGTGCGCAGAATCGTGTTCAGATCTTCTAGATCGCGGTTTATGTGCACTAGCACCTCGGATCTTACCTCCGGGTTGGGATCGATGGAATAAAGTTTTGCGTCCAACGACTCAGCAACCTTCTTAATACGTTCCATGATCAAGTCACCGTGTGAGAAGACAATGAAAGCATCCTTGTTGATCCTCTTCCCGGACTTTTCATCAAACAGCGGCTTGGTGATTCCGACGTGCCTGAAAAGCAGGTTACCTCTCAGTGTCCTCCACAGGATTTGCTCCAAAATGTGCGTCTTCTCCCTGGGTATCACACCGGAGACGAAATTGACAGACCCAGTGCTGGCGAAGCCATCCTGGCTAGCAACGTTCATCTCCTCGTCCGCAGGCGACCCGCCGGCAAGCGCGCCTTCACCGGGGGACAGATCGCTCTCGGAGAAGAACACATCCCCGGACTTCAACAGAAACCTGTGCTGCTCCAGATCCGTCCGCTGCTTCTGGATCTGATCCGCAGCCTCCTCCATCTCGCGCAGCCGCTCCTCCAAGAACGTCGCATTCTGCACGTGGTCGTCTATCGCAGACCCCGAGGGCGGCTCCTCAAGCCCAAACCCGTCCCCAGCCTCGAACAGCTGGATACGGTGCTTCTGCAGCAGGCTGTACAGGTACCGGTACACCCGCTCCACGTTCTCCAGCCGCCGGATATCGTCCACATACGCCCGCTGGAACGCCTGCTTCCTCGAGTTCAGGTCCCGGAACTGCACCAGCCCCAATTGCCCCAGCGTGTACGCCGTGTCCCGGGCCACCTCCATGGGCACATAAAACTGCACCAGCGACATCTCCGCAGAGCGGAAAATCGCCTCTTCCTCAGCACTAACCATCGCAAATAAAAGGGCTGCTCTCCACTTACCACTTCGTCAAGCGTCTCGCCCTTGCAAAAACCCTCTGAAAAGCGGCAAGAGAGTGCAGATCCCCTTATAAACTTGCTCTCAACTCGCTGCTCTCTGTCTACACAATAGCAAAATCACAAGGACTCCCTCCCCCATCCCCCCTCCAGATGCGGAACAAAAGAAAATATCAAAGTCACATGACTATGTTATATTATACGTATTAGTCACATTTTTCACGTGATTGTAATTTGCTCACCTAATACGAATGTGCGTATAGGTGTCAGGGCAGGCCTGTGGGTATGGCTGTGAATGTGGGTATTTTGAAAGGCTATATACAGGTGCGATGGCTTCTTCTATATGGGGTATCCGTTGCTGGTGGATGTGTTGGCGGTTGTAGTTGACGTAGCACGCTCAACGGGTATATTGGTGCCCGTTTCGTCCAGTGTAGCGTCGGAGTGCATTACTGTCCCCCCCACGTACGGTTCCGAGGAATTTTGTGTCTTGCTCTCGTTTAGTTTGCTTTGGTGGTAAGCGATGCCCTTCCAGGTCATTGTGCTGGAGGTTTGGACGGTGGAGGGGGTGCAGGAAGGGTGTTTGCGGGGTCCTTCGTGTGTAGTTCCTACCTGTGTAGTTCCTACCTGTGGTATATAATTCTACATAGTTGTTATAGGATTGGTTTGCAGGGTGTTACAAGCTGGGCAACAGACAGTCAGTGAAAGAGGGGGAACGCTATGGACGAGGACATCTTGAATGATGAGAACTTCATCAAGATAAAGAGGCTGAACTCGCTGGACGGCGAGCACAGGCACAGCATCACGTTTGACTCGACGGTCATTCTGAAGGACAGCGAGGAGGCAGGTGAGGGCAACGCGGTGGTCAGCGTGGACATCGGTGGGGAAGAGTCCCGGGAGGAGTCGCGGACGCAGTTTGACTACGACAGCAATGAGAAGGAGCTGCTGGACAGGCGGGTGGTCATCACGGAGGAGGGCGAGGACAATGCGCTGGCGTTCACGGTGGCCAAGGAGGAGGACGGCGCCGCTGCAGCTGGGAGTCCTGGTGATGACGGCACAGTGAGGAGAATCGATACGGTCGAGGGGATTATCAACAAGTACCTAAAGAACATCCACCAGAAGGAGCGGAGCCGGTACAACAAGAAGTCGCAGGAGTACATCTCGTACTTCGGAGATGTGGACTTTGACAAGCGGCCTACCATTCTCGATTCCGCCGTTAGCGAGCCCTATAGGACTCAGTTTAAGGGTCCGATCCTGGAGAAGGAGATCAAGGAGAGGGAGAAGCTGAAGAAGATCATAGCCTACAGGAGCAACCCGGGAAACCAGCCGAACTACAACATCGAGGTGAAGCACAATCCGCGCGACAGCGGCACGGGGGCGCCCACCTTTTCCGGGGTCTACGTGCTGATGTGGATGGTGTTCGGATTCGCAGCAATCCAGTCGTGCTTCAATTACTACATTGACCACAACAATTCGTTTGAGGACGCCATTTTGTTCCGATTCATGCTGACGGATCTGCCCAGAGTGTTTGCCTTCGACATGTTCCTGTACGCGGCATCGTTCTTCGTTGTTGTAATACAGTATATGTGTAAGCTGGGAGTGATAAGCTGGAATACGTCCGGTCTCAAGATGGCAGTAACGTTTGAGATCTTATATGCCGCGTGCGCGCTGTATTTCCCTGCACACGTGCTAAACTTCAATTGGATCGCAAGAATCTATATTTTCCTGCATTCTGTGGTCCAGATCATGAAGATGCACTCGTTCTCGTTCTACAACGGTTACCTCTGGAACATCCTGGCGGAGCTGAACTTCTCGAAGAAGGGGCTGGCGAGGTTGAAGGACAAGAAGGATGCTGATCCACAAGCCGTTGAGATCCTGAAGAGAAGCTACGACTTCTGCAGCTTTGAGCTGAACTACCAGTCCCACGGTGATAATTTCCCGCACAATATAGGCTTCAAAAACTACTTCATGTACTCGCTGTTCCCCACTCTGATCTACCAGATCCAGTATCCGAGGACGAACAGCATCAGATGGGGTTATATTTTGGAGAAGATCTGTGCGACATTCGGGTGTATATACCTGATGGTCGTGGACGCACAGATATATATGTTTCCGGTAGTGGAGAAGGCCAGAGCGCTGTCCGAGCAGCCCATCAGCGTGGCCTTCACCAAGAAGTTCTTTTTGGTCTGGTGTGAGTTGATCCCACCGATGACGCTGCTGTACATGCTGGCGTTCTACCTCATCTGGGATGCGATCCTCAACTTCTTTGCTGAGCTCACCATGTTCGCGGACCGCTATTTCTACGGTGACTGGTGGAACTGCGTCTCCTTCGTGGAGTTCAGCCGGATATGGAACGTGCCCGTGCACAAGTTCATCCTCAGACACGTCTACCACAGCGCGCTGAACCGGTTCAAGCTCTCGAAGGTGCAGGCGACGCTGTTCACCTTCGTGCTCAGCGCGGTCTTCCACGAGCTGGCGATGTACGCCATCGTGAAGAAGTGGAAGGGCTTCCTCTTTGCGTTCCAGCTGGGCCAGTTCTTCTTTGCGGGCATCAGCGAGATCCCGTACCTGCGCAGGCGGCCCGTGCTCTCGAACGCGCTCTTCTGGTTCGAGATGTGCACAGGGCCCAGCGTCATCCTCCTCCTCTACGTGATGTTCTAGCCAGCGTGCCACGTCACAACACAACACAACACAACACATATATAACAATATATAGAAGCACATATAGAGCCATAGAATATAACAATACAATATACAGTACAATATACGGTACAATGCAAGACACACTACAATAGACAATACAATAGACAATACAATAGACAATACAAGATAAAATGTAATATACAATACACAATACCAATACAAGATGCAATACAATACACAACAATACAATACAATACACAACAATATAATACTGTACAATACTCTACAATACAATACTCTACAATACAACAGTACAATACACTACAATGCAATAGACAATACAATACACAACAGTACAACAACACAACAACACAACAGACAACGCTCTGTGCAACGCTGTGCAACGCTGTGCGATGGTGTGTGCACGCTTTTTGGGGACTTGGCTGCGGGTGTTTCTGTGCACGAAATTTTTTTTCAGTGCGATGGGCACAGCTCTGCGATGGGCAGCTCTGCGATGGGCACAGCTCATCGCATATGGGACATTAACATATTAACGAGCAAGTGGTTGTGTTGGTGGTGCTGGGGTCTTCTGTACATATGACAAAAGGGCCAAGATGAACGTGTGGGTTGCTGCGAGTGACGGGCGTGTTGAGCTGGTGGAGAAGTTTCTGAGCGAGGGGTTCGGTGCGAACAGCAAGGACCCGAACGGCTACACGCCGGTGCATGCCGCGGCGGCGTACGGGCACCTGGAGCTGCTGCGGCGGCTGTGCCGGGAGCACGGCGGGGACGTGAACGTGCGGGACAACGACGGGGACACGCCGCTGCACCACTGCGAGGACGTGGCGGCCGCGCGGGTGATCGTCGAGGAGCTGGGCGGGGACGTCGCGCTGGTGAACGACGAGGGCAAGACCGCGCTGCAGGTGTTCGAGGAGGACGCGGAGTTCCCCGAGCTGATACAGTACATGCGGGTGCAGTGCGGGCTCGGGCAGGACGAGGACAGCCTCGGGATCGACCAGGCGCAGCTGGCGCAGTTCAAGGACAGCGTGCGGTACACGCTCGAGCAGGACCCCGGCGAGATCACGGACCCCGAGGCCCTGGCCCGCAGGAAGCGGCTTGAGGAGATCATCATGGGCGAGAACGCAGAGCAGGAGCTGGAAGGGTACATCAGAGAGATAGTGCGGACGCAGATGCTGAACAGCGAGGAGGAGCCCGACAGCAAGCGAAGGAGGTAGCCTGCGCAAACAGGTATATCACATTCTGGGTCAGCCCACCACAAATACATACAGATAATAGCTAGGGCACCATGTATAATGTTTAATCTATATCAGACGTACCACTGCACGTCGATCCACCTGACTGTCGTTTGTAGGGATATAGTCTGGCTCGAGGCGGGCGCATCTTGGCAGCGCTGGCGCGATACGCCATGGCCTACTGGGTAGTGACGGTGCGATAAATGGGACCAGTGGTGCAGATATAGGCGGCTATTTTGGATTTAGTGAGTTGACAAGAGCTGAGGCTGCGCTGTAGGAACGTGGAATTCGGCAGAAAGAAAGTTTTCAGTGGCGCGAAGATGTCTAGTGCTGCGGGCGAGATGGGTCCCGGTGTGACCACGGCTCCAACATACACGTATGTGCCGATGAAGTTGCAGAGTGTGGTGCCCGAGTTGGGCGATCTGAAGAGACTGCAGGACGCGGAGAAGATGCTGGACATATCTATCAAGGAGAAGGAGAACCAGCTGTCGCTGGAGATTGGTAATTTCAGCACGAGGCAGTCTGACGCGGTCGGGAAGCAGTTTTTGCGGGTCTTTGTATACAACACGGTGACGAATCAGCCATGGCAGGAGCATTCCGAGGATGAGCAGCCGTCGTGGAAGTTGCGTATTGAGGGCAAACTGCTGAACGAGGAAGGGGAAGAGGTAGAGGGCAATTCGCGTTTCAGCGAGCTAATACAGGCGATTGCTGTTGACTTCAAGAAGTGGAAGCCACAGCCTGGGAAACAGCCTGCGAATGAAGATACGGAAATGCGGGATGCGGGCGTCGGTGGTGTCGAAAACGAGGAAACTGAGAATAGCATCAATAACAGTCAGAACGTTAACGCGGACGACGACGACGACGATGATGATGATGATGACGGAAGCGAAGGTATAATAGATACAGTTGAGTGGATATACGATCCACTTAATGTCAGTGAGTTTGATGGTATAGATGTGCAGAGACCTGGGACACATAACCTAGATTGCACCATAACGATACAACCCAGAGGAATCACAGGTCAGGAACTTCAGTACAGTACTGAACTGTCTGATATCCTTGGTACTAAGTGCGGAAGTCTGCATGGGGCGGTCTATGGCCTTTACAAATACATCCTAAACAACAATCTACTGGTAAACGACGACAAGAACACTGCCACTTCTCAGCATGTCTCCTCTGAAAACTCTCAGGGTGAAAAAACCATGGTCAGTGTTGATCAAGCTTTGGGCAAATTGCTGCCCATGAAAGACATTACGGAACAAAACCTCAACAAGAACAAGATAGACACCATAAACTTGAAGGACCTGATCACTCTTGTTAATTCGCACGTTGCGCCATTATCGCCAAGTAAGTTCAACTACACTATTAGAACGGATGTCGCGACGACATATGGTGAAAATCTGTTTGACATAGAAATCAAGACACCAGAGCTGAAGACATCAGCTTTGTCAAAGTATAAATCATCCGCAAAGGCCGACGAAAGCAGCTTGCAGGACATTGACACCGAGATCAACAAGTTACAGCTGCAACTGAATAGCCTGGCTACAAAGTATCAATTTTTCAAGGAGGCCGAAAGAAACCCCATCGCTGTGCTGAAGGAGTACGCATTGGTATCAACGAACGCCACAAAAGTGCTGCAAAGCGACCAGGAATTCACCGAAGACACGGTAAGACTCTCGAGCTTCTACAAAGAAAACGATGCAATACTATTCGAAAACCTGGCGACCTACCTCGCAAACTCGAGACTGTAAACTCCTCCCGAGGTGTGGGACTAGAGGCATAGCCAACAAGCTCACGAGTTGCTTCCACACTATATATACTATATACGCTGTAACTGGAATGTGTAATACTATAATGATGCCGTAATAGCACAGGTGATTGCATCACATTACTACATTCACCTGTATCACAGCACTCTCAATGCATAATTACCCGGGAGTCACGCGTCAAGAAGAGCTAAAATGAAAAAAAAAAAATTGCGTAGGTCAAAGTGGCGACGATGCTTATTTGAATTCTGGAATTAGTGAGTTGAAATGTGCTTTCCTTACTGTCCCCGTTGAAAGAGAACGGGAATTAAATACTCCATAACGCACCAGCGAAAATATCTCAATTCTTTCTGGCAAGAAATCTTTTCTTTGCTCCTTTTTTTCACATTTTTCCATAGAATTTCTATATCTGCAACACTTTCTGATCTGTGAATTGGCAATTGGAACTATTGATTGAAAGAACCTGATTGAGGAAAGGACATCTAGAAGAATGGACGAGCTACATATTGATTTTGCCGCGTTCAAGAGCAGGCTTGAGCTTCTGCACGGTAAGTTCAAACAGTTTGAGCATGAGCCCACTGCTATGGTGTTTGCGCTAGGTTCATCGAATCCTGAAAATCCATATCAGAAGACCACTGCGCTGCACTATTGGTTAATGGGGTACGAATTCCCGGCTACATTGATAGTATTTTTGTCGAAGAAGGTCGTTATCATAACCAGTGGACCAAAAGCCAAGCATCTGGACAGTGCTTTGGAGATGTTCAAAACAGACAATAACGGGGTTGATTTGGAAATTTGGCAGAGAAATAACAAAGATCTAGAGCACAGTAAGAAGCTATTCACCGATGTTATTGCATTGATCAATGAATCTGGTAAGACCGTTGGTGTCCCGGAGAAGGATAGTTATGAGGGTAAATTCATGAAAGAGTGGAAGCCATTATGGGACGAGGCCGTAAAGGAGAATGAATTGACCGTGGTTGATGTTGCTCTGGGTCTTTCCAAGACCTGGGAAACAAAAGATGTAAAGGAGCAAGCGTATATCTCTGTCGCTGGTAAGTGCTCTGATAGATTTATGGATATGTTGTCCGATGAAATGGTTCGTGCAGTTGACGATGAACTTAAAATTACCAATTCAAAACTCTCGGACAAAATTGAAAACAAAATTGATGATGTTAAGTTTTTGAAGAAGATAACAGGTGATATGGCCAGCTTGTGTCCACCAAACCATAAATTCACTTTTGACTTGTTGGACTGGACATACTCTCCAATTATTCAGTCAGGGAACAAGTTTGATTTGAAGGTTTCAGCACATTCTAGTAACGATCAACTACATGGTAATGGTTGTATTCTGGCATCATGTGGTATCCGTTATAATAATTACTGCTCTAATGTCACGAGAACCTTTTTAATTGATCCTTCTGAAGAGATGGTTGAAAATTATGCATTCACTCTAGACTTACAGAAACATATCATTGAAAATGAATTGAAAATCGGTAGAACACCAAAAGAGGTTTACGAGGCTGTTTCTGAGTTTATCAAGAAAGTTAAACCTGAATTGGCCCCAAACTTTACTAAGAATATTGGTTCTTTAATTGGGTTAGAATTTAGGGACTCTTTCTTCGTTTTGAATTCGAAGAATGACTACCGTAAAATCCAAGCAGGAGACTGCTTTAATATCTCTTTTGGCTTCAATTCATTGAAAGATATGAAGACCAATACTAACTATGCACTTCAATTAGCAGATACTGTCCTGGTTACCGAAGAAGGATCTAAGATTTTGACAAATTACACTAAAGCCAAATCTCAAGTTTCTTTCTACTTTAACAATGACGAAGAAGAGAAGGAAAAGAAACCCGCACCAAGTGCTAAAATTCCTAGTAGGGGTGATGGGAATTCTAAGATTTTGAGAAGTAAACTTCGTGGTGATGCTCGCGGTGAGTCTCAAGATGCTCAGAAGGAACAAATCAGAAAAGAGAATCAGAAGAAGTTGCACGAAAAGTTGCAAAAAGAAGGTCTCCTTAGATTCAGTGCAGCCGATGCAACCACAGACGATGCAGAATCCCGTCAATATTTCAAGAAGTATGAATCTTATGTAAGAGAAAGTCAACTTCCAAACAATGTACGTGATTTGAGAATTCACGTCGACTGGAGAAGTCAAACCATTATCATTCCGATCTATGGTAGACCAGTTCCATTCCATATCAACTCTTATAAGAACGGTTCCAAGAACGAAGAGGGTGAATACACATACCTACGTTTGAATTTCCATTCTCCAGGTGCTGCTGGTGGTATCTCGAAGAATGTTGTCGAGTTGCCATATGACGATGCCCAAGAAAATCAATTTATGCGTTCCATCACCTTAAGGTCTAAGGATGGTGATCGTATGAGTGAAACGTTCAAACAGATTACTGATCTGAAGAAAGAATCAACAAAAAGAGAACAAGAACGGAAAGCTCTTGCAGATGTGGTGCAACAAGACAAGTTGATTGAGAACAAAACTGGGAGAACAAAAAGATTGGATCAAATCTTTGTTAGACCAAGTCCAGATACAAAAAGAGTCCCAAGTACGGTTTTCATTCATGAAAATGGTATCAGATATCAATCACCTCTAAGAACAGATAGCAGAATTGATATCCTGTTCTCTAACATCAAAAATTTGGTCTTCCAATCATGTAAGGGTGAGTTGATTGTTGTCATTCACATACATTTGAAGAATCCTATTCTTATGGGTAAAAAGAAGATCCAAGATGTTCAATTCTACCGTGAAGCTTCCGACGTGTCCGTCGATGAAACCGGTACCGGCAGAAGGAACCAAAATAAGTTCAGAAAGTACGGTGATGAGGATGAGCTGGAACAGGAACAAGAAGAAAGAAGGAAGAGAGCTATGTTGGATAAAGAATTCAAGTATTTCGCAGACGCAATTGCAGAGGCTTCGAATGGCTTGGTATCTGTGGAAAGCACGTTCAGAGACTTGGGATTCCAAGGTGTGCCAAACAGGTCTGCTGTCTTCTGTATGCCAACTACCGACTGTCTGGTTCAACTTATTGAACCCCCCTTCATGGTTGTTAATCTAGAGGAAATTGAGGTATGTATCCTAGAGAGAGTCCAGTTCGGATTGAAGAACTTCGATATGGTTTTTGTTTACAAGGATTTCAAGAAACCCGTTACCCATATCAACACCATTCCTATCGAATCGCTGGACTTCTTGAAGCAGTGGCTCACCGACATGGATATTCCATACGCCATCTCCACCATCAACCTGAAATGGAGCACAATCATGCAGTCTCTACAGGAGGACCCACACCAGTTCTTCCTGGACGGTGGCTGGTCCTTCTTGAACGCCAACTCCGACGAGGAAGGCTCCGACGAGGAAGAAGAAGAGATAAGTGAGTACGAAGCTTCCGACGACGACCCAGAGGACGAGAGCGCCTACTCCAACGAGGATGACTACTCAGAAGAAGAGGACATCAGCGATGAGGGAAGTGGCTACAGCGGAGAAGAGAGCGAGGAGGAAGAGGGAGAGGACTGGGACGAGCTTGAGAAGAAAGCAGCTAAGGCCGACCGGGCAGCCACTTTCAAGGACTGAAGCTACCTTGTATAGTTGTGTATTATAAAGATTATTATATCCATATAAATTTTTCAACCTTTGCTGGCTCAGGTTTCCAACTAATCATCCAGCCCCGTACTCAGCCCGTGGCTAGGGCATTTCACCATACTTTTTTTGGGCTCGCACTGTGTAATGTGGGGCTCAGCACGGCAAAGTTCGGTGCCTTCTTAGAAAGGACAGTGCGGCGGGGCTCTCAGTTTTTTTTTTGTTAGTGCGTTTTGTTGATATTGCTCATGTGAAAAATTTATGTGTCAAAGCCCGTGTACGGGCTTTTAAATTTATTAGATTATTTATTATATATAGTGGAGGGAGGAGGTTTCTAGTTTGTTTTAGGATAAGTTCTAGGTTTAACGCCACGAAAGTCGAGTAAGTGATACAGAGATGACACCAGTGGCTATTGCAACGGGGAGAGATAATTTTGGGGAGCATGCAGGGGAGCATGCAGAGTATGACGGGAGCTCCTTTTCTGAGGATGAGGGTGTCGACAGGATTGAGGAGAGCGATGATGAGAATAGGCCTTCTTTGAGCCGGAGGGCCTCTAGCATTTTTTCCATAGACACCACCCCTCTGGCACCACCGAACAGAACAGATATTGAGATGTTTACAAGCGATGCGTACCACTTCAGCATGATTCGCAATTTGCACATGGCTGACTACATAACCATGCTGAACGGGTTTTCTGGCTTCTACTCTATTGTAAGTTGTTTGAGATTTACGTTAACGGGGAAACCACACTATGTGCAGCGTGCTCATTTTTTTATATTCCTAGGGATGTGCTTTGATTTCTTCGACGGTCGTGTTGCTAGGCTAAGGAATCGGTCTTCTTTGATGGGCCAAGAACTGGACTCTCTTGCAGACTTGGTATCCTTTGGTGTCGCGCCAGCAGCTATAGCGTTCGCTATCGGGTTTCAGACCACACTTGATGTTTTTGTCTTGTCTTTCTTTGTGCTGTGTGGTCTGGCCAGACTGGCTAGGTTTAACGTGACAGTTGGACAACTACCAAAAGATGTTAAGGGCAAATCCAAGTTCTTTGAAGGTCTACCGATGCCTACTACCCTGGCTTTAGTGTTGGGTATGGCTTGGTTTGTGAGACAAGGCTGGATTATGGATAACATACCATTTGGTATTGTAAGAGAGGGACTAGCTTTTGAATTCCACCCAATGATTGCCGTTTTCTTGATTCATGGTTGTGGTATGATATCCAAGAGCTTAAAGATTCCAAAACCATAAAAAGCACGGAACAAAATTATCTTGTAAGTTGTTATTGTTTCGTTAATCTACATATTAGCTCTAATGAATTTTATGTTTTCAATTCAAGTCGAATAGGTGAGACAATGAATTCATCCGATGCTATTCAAACTAATGGCTTTTCTTTTCACGTCATTGTTCATTCCTATTATTGATATTCGGTACCGCCATCTTTATAAGGGACGCCAAGATCCAGCATTCTCGTGTATAAAATTATTTGAATAAATATACTGTGGAAATTCATATGGATATTTACTTAGTTGGAATCTGCTTATAATTTATTACCATGTAAAAAGTTAATGCAAATTCAACGGTTCAAAAAATATGCCATTTCCTAGAATCGAACCAGGGTTTCATCGGCCACAACGATGTGTACTAACCACTATACTAAAATGGCTTATTAAATTATTATTTTTTATTTTGACCCTTTCTACTAAGTTCAAGTAGATTTTTACTTCAAAGAAATAGTTGATTCTTATGAATTTACAACAAATATAAAGCATTTATATAAAGAAAGTATTTTTTTTTTTAGTGTCGATCTTTTGCAATACTAGCCTGGAGATTTCTGTTGGGCTCTTGTCTTACGCATCTCATTTAATTGTGTTGCGATGCCATCAGGAATGAAAATTGATATACAGAAGAGCATTTAACACAAAAAAATTGAGTGACTTGTGGTTTATGCTTCTATTTAATATTTTCGTTGGATTGACGACCGGAAGAATTGCGACCTAATGAAGTTTATTTTAGTTTCTACTTAATTGCTGACAAGTTTTAATGTTTTTCATATTTTGGAAATGAAGAAGGTCGTGAGGTGACTCTTTTTCAAAGAAATCATACTTCAAGGAAAGTAGGTACATTCATTCACGGCAAAATAGCTTCCTATTTAGTATTTTCTCCGGAAAATAGAGCAATTTCATGAAAAGGGAAGAAATATTTCGAAAATCAATTACTAGTAAACGATAATGGTAAAACCACATTCTAACCCCCCACTACTCAACGGAATGTTTCTACTACACCAACAATCCATTTTACATAATTACCGAGATAAATTGACGTTCTATATGTCTTTTGTGATAGAAACAAAAACTACTACGGCAATAAAATTGTTAAAAAAAAGATCAAAAAAAGAATCACAACAAAACAATGATGATCTTATGTAATATGGTAGTTATCCATTTGTAAATCAACTGAAAAGACACTTAAGCTCTATGACATCATTAAAGCTTCTATCGTTTTGTGCCTTAATCATTTCTCTTCTTTACTCAAATTTGACATTAAATGAATCTGTTTCCAGTACTTTGAGTAAATCAAAAATAAGTCTGTTATTGGAATTTTGCAAATTTTCTACTGTTTACGTCAGTCTGACACAGGCTATTGTATCGTTATGGCGGTGAAAGTAGGTTCAATCCTAAAGACTTCGAATTAAATTCTAAAAATAGTAATTAAGTATGAAGACTAACCATGAAAATACATTATCTGACTAATTCCAGTTAGTTATCGCAGAGAAAGTCAATAAAATGAAGAGAATCAATAAATTAAATAAGTCAAACAAATTTGAATAAAAAAAAAATTATGAAGACGAGGGGAAAGTGGTTAAGAAAATCAGGATCCAAATTTTAATGATATTTGTTGATTATGACACGCATTTTTCGCTCACAGATGATTATTTGACAGATTTAGAGAACATCTTGATATCGAACCACTTCATGTCAAAACAAAAAAGTGGTCAGATGAAACAGGTTCATACCCTTGTTTTTCTGATACCATTATTTAGCAACTCCCTGAAATTTTAGTACTTGAAAGTAAAATTGTTTGGTTCACCATGAACCGAGGCAGCCAAACTGGGTACTTTGCTACAATCAGTTAATCAAGAGGAATTTGTGTTGATAAGTCTCTCTACAGAAATAAAGTGAAGAGAATTTACTAATATTAAACGATTTTTGCCTCAGTTTAGTTTATTTTGCCTCCCTTCTTCCGCACTTGGTCGACCTTTCCTTCGGTGTTAGATTGGAGAGGCACCGTATGTTTCATCCAACCTACATGTTTTCTTCTGAAAGTCACTCGAACGGATTTTCATATCTCCGACTCACCTACAAACCGTTCTACAAAGATCTTCGGGTACTGAAGTTTGTATCTTTTCAAAATGTCATTTTGAATTGGGATTGAAATATTTTAAATTTTTCTTCTACAGGTAAAGGAAACCTTCTACAAGGCTATCCGAACGTACCAAAAAAATTTTGCCCTGCAAGACTGTCAAAAACATGTCGGCCGATCATCGCAGCCACCAAAGATAAAGAAATTGTCAATATTATCGAGACCTTCATCAAATACACCCTACAATGTCCATTATTGTCCATTATCTACCCACTACTTTGTTCATACCGCATTTGTAATATAATATCTATGGAGTCCTACCAATACTTTTGGACTTTCGAATTGTGATATAAGTTTGAGTACGATCACCCTTAAACACTTTATTATTTTGAATTTACCTGTTAACAGCAAGGGACATACATCAACTATTAAAATTGTGATTTTCACGTTATCGGCTCACTTTTCTTGCTTCTTACGGATTTACCATGCCACTATCTTCACACATAATCATATGATTTTCCTTGCATAATATCGCATATATGCCCTGAATGTCCCGAAAGAGCCATACGTCATATGGCAGTGTCTGTCTCACAGGTTTTAGTTTGCCTCACGCAGGTTCTCTGCATCGTGGCTCACTCACTGTGCTGCTGTTCTATGCTTTCCATTACGGTCGCCTTCTGTGTGGGGACTGGCTGCCTTTTGGCCGCTGTCCCCTCATCTACAGCTTTGTCTGAGCTGTATTGAAAGGGTCCCCTCCACACTGACTATACAGGGGCTGACTCCAACGTTGGTGCTCAGGGACCCTCTAAGACCCCCCTCACAGAACTCTCGAGACATCTGGACGCGCTGAAATTACAAACCAATTAAATAATATGAAATGCACAGATTCCTACAAATGCTTCTCTGCCTGGTGATGAAAATTGCTCTCCTAATTAATGATACACTTCAAGAGGCATGTAAGCTGTAGGACCTTTTCTTCGCAATGTACAGCACCTGCACGGTGTCTTCACACCACTTTAGAATTTTTATACTTTCATCGCACTGCTGCATTTTTCTTCTGCACTGCAGATCACAATGTGTATCCTCTTTCCACGAATGTTTCTTAGATAAAATGAACTGGTTCCCAAAAGAACGTATCCGCGCATTTTCTCTGTCGTGCATGCTACTCCGGGTGTTCGGTAATGCTGCCCACCACCGTCTACCTCCGCCGCGCAGACCTAGCAGTAGAAACAACGAGGCACCGCACTGTTGTATTACACTCCCTTTTATTTCCCCGTTTAATTATTTCGTTGCCATGTTCCTAGACAGCCACGCACAATTACAGTGACACACGGATTTTTTCTGGAAGGGTCCCCCTCGCAGTCGGGCTACGTCCTTTCCTTCTTGACACTCCTTCCTGATTTTCGCTCCTGTGTTCCTCGCGCCGCTCTCTATTCGATACTCCAAAGTGGTTCGATTTCTTTATCTGTCCGGCGAGAACATTCATTCTGTCCTAATTACTCCTTATGACATCAGCCTTTCTAGCCATATTGTGCATCCCTCCTTCTGTAATTCAAAAGTTTAGCATCTGTGCATATGTCTGTGCGAAGCTCCTGAGTCTCGACGTAGACTTTCATTGCTATCAAACTTTCCCTTCAATGCCACTCTCTCTTTCTCGATAATATAGCTATTACTAAGCTTTCAGGATGTCTAGAACATCAAGTATAGTCGTTCCACTTCGACACACTTGGATGGGATCTGCTTCCAGGATGCTTCCTGCACTCACTGCCCCTCCAAGTTCCAAACGGTTTGCTGCAGGTTACGAAATGTTCTAACTCCGTCCCGTTATTCTTCAGTATACTCTATTACAGAATTAGGTCTCATAATCTGATTTATTTTCGATTTGGGCAGATGTATTACATCTGGCAATACCCGATAAAATGAACTAGTAATCTTATTAGATATCACATGATCCCCTGTCAATTGTTTTTCTTTTTCAATTTCGATATATGATTTTCATTTTCAGATGCAATTCCTTCCAATTTCCTTTTTCATAGCCATTTTAGGATTGACCTTCATTTGAAAGAGTTAGAACTTTACTCCACATCTGAAACTAAACAGCTGCTTTTTTTAGGTGGAAGGAGACTCGATAGATGAAGTAACCTTCCCACCTGTAAATCGCTATGACAATGAAGCACACAAGGGTAATTTCCACATAGTGAATTTTCATGTTACTTCTAGACCGGTTATAAGTTTTTTATTATGTCCGATAGCATAATGTAAACTTTTCTCGAAGAGGGAAGGAATTATAGGACCACTTTTTATGAAAATCCAAAATAAGCAAACTTACTGATTATTGAACTAGCATGACTATAGAAATTATCCCGTTGATTTCAGTAATTTAGTCCTGAATGGCTTCAGGACTTACCTGCACCATTGAAGTATTTCCTAGAACTACTAATCAAAATATAGATGGTAATTATTGAGTGAAACTTATAGAAAGAAATGTTTTTTGGGGATTTGCAAAGGAATAAACATGGGCTTGATCTTAGTTAATTGGAAACATTACTAATTAGATTTTCCCCTACATGGGAACTTGTTTGCTCGAATTTTTATGTTGACTATTTTTTTTTTTAGCTGAGACAAGACAATAGCTGAAAATGATATTTAAAGGCATGAATATCTTGTTTCAAAATCCAAACATAATCCTTGTCTTTCTCAATCTGTTTTAGTTTTTTATATGATCTATCTCCACAATCCAACTATTAGAAACAAACAACCGTTGGTAAAGTCAAGGCACTAAAACCAAAATGTTTAGTTTCATACCTGTGGTGTTAGGAATTATAAGCCTCGTGCACTCTTTCGACTTTCCTAATAATTTCTACACCGATGACCCAAGTTATGAGTATAATGGAGTAATCAACGATACTAATGGTACCTACTGGGGTATGTACGTCGGTGGCAATACCCGGTCTATAGTGATCAATGCTGATACTAAGCTATCAGAGTATTTTTTAATCAAAGCTAACAATCCAGCTGAGAGCCTAGATATCACTTACCATGGAGGTAACTTAAGCGCCACTTATGGTGTTCTTATAGACGATGCCGTATCCCCAGGACCTCTAACAGTTGTTTTGACCGGTGACTCCTTTTACAGTTATGGTGGTGCTTCCGGTGTCAACTCACAATATGGTGCACAAAGTTCAGCCTTCTATGACTTCAGTGATTTAAGTGCTTCTGATCTTCAATTTCACGGTGTTAAATATGTAACTTTTTCAGAACGCTCCCATATTACTAATTTCAAAATGATTGGATACGATAGTAGTCTTTTCGTTGAAGGTACTTACACACACCCAAGATTTGTGAAAGATGACTGGTCTCCAGGTGTTCAAAACAGTCTGATTTGGTTTAATGGTTTAATGGACAAAACCAGTGCTCCAGCTGGTATTTCTATGCGTTTCTTAGAACCTACTGATAGACCAAATGTTATTGTGATCAACGATGCTGTACCAGGGACAAACACACAGTATCAACTCTTTAACTTTGATAGCATTAGCAATAGTTTCATGGCATTCCCTTCTGAGATTACTTCCTACTCTTACAAGTCTGCAGCCTCAACCGGTGGAAATGTAGGTATACTATCAGTGAGTACCCCAAATAAAAATTTCCAATTCACAATCAACAATTCAAAGAAACCTAGTGCTTATTCAAACGCTAATTTTGAGCTACAAACTTTGAATGTTGACAGAAATGGTACTAATGCGGTAGTATATGGTATTAAATTTACCAATGATACAAACCCTGTCTTTTCGCAGCCACCAGCCACTACCGTTACGGTGACCAAGGACACTACTACCGAGACCGATATCATCTCTTACTTCCCTACAGTTGGCGGGGACGGCAAGACACACACCGGTACCACGACCTACACGCTGAGTGACACCGAGACGTTCTCGCAGCCACCAGCCACCACTGTGACGGTGACCAAGCCTGACACCACCGAGACCGACATCATCTCTTACTTCCCTACTGTTGGTGAGGACGGCAAGACACACACCGGTACCACGACCTACACGCTGAGTGACAGTGAGACG
>JAJLUB010000020.1:0-87953 GCA_030564085.1 Nakaseomyces uthaithaninus
GGGGGGGGGAGCTGTTTTTCTGTCTGTCTTGCTTTGTCCACCCATTTGGAATGAGCGAGCACAGAGAAAAGACAAAAGACAAGCAAAACGAAGCTCGGAAAGGCAGCAAGCCATTTCCTTCACATCGAAGAACCCTTCATAGTAGCCCATTTTAGGACTGCCCTGTTGATTTGGCACAATCCCAAACATCTAGAAGTAATTGGAATACGATATACAACAGCGGAGAAGCAGGGAAGGAGGAGATAGAGAGCATCACACAAGAAGACCTTCATTTATTGCTTACAAGAAGATAACATAAGCGGCTTTTTTTTTTACACTGGCATTGAAAGCTGTTGATACAGCGTAGAGAGCAGTTGTACGATTATTATAGAGATAAACAGAGCAGGTGCTGTGTGTGATATTTAAAAAGCGGAGAGAAGATAATATTAGAATAGAAATAGCGAAAAATGAGCAGTATAGATCCACAGATGCCGAGGCCGTACATGATACAGTCGATGGTGAACTACTTGTTTTTCAGCAGACTGCTACCCTTACTGCCTATTGAATCTTCGGCTACCACGTATTTAGAAGTAGAGACCGAGCCCTTTTTCCTTTCTATCAGGGCAGTGTTGATGAAGATTGCAGTGTTCAAGGATCTGAACACAGTGATTGAGAATGCGCTCAATCTGCTGGAGTCGATCCTGGATGATGAGGACATCATCTCAGGCAGGATCAAGCCGGATGCTATACAGTCTACGCTGGTGGTGGTGCGGCTGCTTAGTGATGTGTTGGAGTTCTCTTGGCAGTACGATGAACAGAAGTCGAAAGACAACAGAGACGACATGAACTCCAACATTGACGTTTTTGAGATTAGCAAATTTACATCGAAGTCATTCAACCCGGGTATGGACTCGAAGGAATGGCAGAAGAAACAGCAAAACATATCCAGCTTCTTCGTCGGGTATTCCACTTCCAAGACCTGCTACCATCAGACCTCGCCCAAAAAGCTGGACGGGAATGTTACATCGAGGCTGATATACACTTGCGCAAGGTTGAAGTTTAATACACAAACACTGGTAGTGCTGAGAAATATAGAGAAACACTCCATGGAAACTCACCAACCGAATACACTAGACCATTACGAAGCATACCTCAAGGCCAACAAGTACCCGGAATATTGTAAAACAATGGATACCACAATCGGACATATTGTCAAGTTCATAGCTGCATCAAACCCTAAGGAGTATCTGAAGTTTCTTGAAACAAATATACAGAATCTGTTACAGGAAAATGCTGTGGAAGCCGAGCCGTACATTATAGAATACTTGGACCTCTTCAGCTTTGCATATATCACAAAGGATTTTCTCCCTACTTATTTGAAAAAAGTGAGTGTCGTTTTACATGCGTTAAGGAATCCGGTATACAAATGCGTGCTCCTATTTTTCGCGTCCGAGTCCATGCTGTTTTGGATAATGCTACGACCAAGAGATTTCATGGGCATATACTCAGTAGTTGACGGCCATCATACAGGATCTACACATCTGGAAATTAATAAGCAAACTAGTGCAACTGCAAATGAACTATTTGAAGAGGTTTACACGATGTTTAATGTTGGTTCCATACTTTCCAGCACTCAGAATATCAATATTTTAACCTCTCTTAGACAGGCAGAAAGATCTATAAGTCCAATACAGATAGATGCCAGTGACCATCATAGAACAAACAGGTTAAGTGTTCATAACACTGAGAGTAGATCTTCTTCAAGAGCATCACCAGAAGCCATGGAAATTCCTACGCCCATATCAAATTTTGGAGAGGCATTCCAGGATATAACCAACTCAGCATCAGTAAAATCCTCGTCAGTAACATTAAATGCGTCAGACCTGATAAAGAACTATCCCACAACAAATAGATTAAACACCTCATCAACTTCATCAAGTTCTTCGAACAAATCGAGAAGCTTCAACCCATTTGTAGACTTTGATGACGTCAAGTTAGCTGCGGAAGCTACACAACCTGAAATTCCACACTTGGATAATATTCTGGACTTATACACCATTCATGATCAGAGTATTGCTCTACCGCATTCCTCAATTCTCAGGTTTTTAATTACTCTGGTAATGTTAGACACAGAGGCATTTACGGAGCTCAATTCAATGCCTTTCAAGTACCTGACTGACGTACACAAGCTTACTAAGGGTAGTGCGACCGCATCCTCCCATTACACAAGAACCGATAGTCCTAAGGAAAAGGAAAAGAGTCCCAGCATCAGGCAACTTTCAAATAGTTGGAAGAAATTAACAAATTTGCAATTGTCGAAAAAAAAAACAGTGAAATTGCTGAAATCATTAATAAAAAATTTGAATGGCCTACAATATGTAAGTGATAATGCATTATTGGATACTGTGGGGGCATTATTATGCTTAATGAATATGACATCCGCAATATCTTTGATTGAA
This sequence comes from Nakaseomyces uthaithaninus, assembly GCA_030564085.1. NCBI lineage: Eukaryota > Fungi > Ascomycota > Saccharomycetes > Saccharomycetales > Saccharomycetaceae > Nakaseomyces > Nakaseomyces uthaithaninus. The sequence continues at coordinate 2,439 of JAJLUB010000020.1, forward strand.
CCATCATTACCTCCTGTTCTATTTGCAAGAAGACTGTCCAGTGTATTAGGTAGCAATTTAAAAGTTGGCGAAAATTGGGATGGTAAATTGAACACAAGCCTTATCGAATGTTTACAAAGATACCCAAAAGTTCACGGCCGTTTTGCATTAAGTTTTTTCTCTTCAGCGCTTCGTTTTGATTGGGATTCATTCTTATGCCATTTGAATGCTGAGTCGACCATAGCTTCTTCGGATTTAAAGAAATTGAATTTCTATACCGAAGGATTCCGTGTATTTTTTCATCTCCCTAATACTAAGTCGCTATTGCAATCTGTTACTGAAAGGACATCTGATTTTTTCAAGGTATTGTTTTCTGGTACAGCTGATATCCTCCTCACAGAACATCCATATTTTGAGGATAAAGTGTCTGATATTGTAAATTCTATCTTGGACGGAACTATTCTGGATGAGTTTGGTACTAGAAAGCATTTCACGGGGAGTACAACTTCGGATGCATCCTCTGTAAGATCTTTTTCACCATCACAGAGATCATTTACACCCGGAATAAGTCCATCTTTTTCTGAAATTGAAAACTCAACACATTCTTTTGTTCCTGTAAATTCTGCATCCCCGAATTTATCAGATTTAGAAACCAATCAATCCATAGAGAGTGATTCCGTCGTGGATTCACAGTTCTCTCATTTACTGGCACCAAGACCTCATCATCTTCCTCCTACATCTTCAAATCTCAGAAATGCAGTTCTATCAAGTGCAACAAATAGAGATAAATTGAATGCTACAAAAGATCGGACGAGTTCAGTGGAACCAACATCGAATATTGCTGCGGCACTGATGACAGTTACAACCTCGACACCATCAATTCAAAGCCCCTCAATGAAATCACCATTTCAAAAAAGCAAACAAAGAAGATATTCTGATGAGGCTGCAAGGAAATTTTTGAAGTTGAACCTTGGTAATATTTCAAGCAATGCACTTATCGATGATGAAATGGGGCAAAATCCTGATGCAAAGTACATCATGACCTCTATATTTAGTATCTTTAAGAGATTGACCCGTTATTTTATTGTTCCTCATGATCAAAATTCTAAATCCAGTTGGGTGTCTAAAGACTTTCGGAATATTATTAAACCAATCTTTGTGGCGTTTATTAGTGCTGATGCCAACCTCCAATCGAAAGCAAAATCGTTCATGAATGTGCTAATTGATTTTGTCACAGAATTTAGTGACTCCACAGAACCACTCACAATGCAAGGTTACCATCTGATTTGTAGCTATACTATAATCTTATTCGCAGTTGGATTGTTTGATTTGAAGCTGGAAACCAAGAAGAGAGAAAGTTTACTTGATATTGTAGTGCAGTTTATGAGGGTCCGTTCCCACTTGGGCATAGCTGCAGAAAAGACAAATCAGATCAACATTATAAAGGATATTGAATGTGCCACATTTCCAATGATACTGGGAATTGTTGCTAGAGGTCTTTTTGTTTCTCTCTATTGCAGCAAACCCACTGTGCAAAAATCCTTGAAAATTGCTTTTAGCGAATTTTTGAGTTTATTACAATTTCATGACAAATATGCTGAGGAGCATGAAAAGAATTGGGTTGACAATGCAAACTTTATTAGATCAATTGCCAGTGACACTCACTCTACGTCAGGTTCTGTTGCTTTTCAAAGGCGTGTTAGAAGTAGCATATTGAAGTGCTTAAAATATCCTGATTCGATATTGATGGATTCTTTTAAAATGATTTACAGAAAGTGGTACTCTCTGTCCATCCTTAGTGGCCATTCCCACGAGGAACTAAATGATTTTAGAAGTTACGCCGGTATTATTGCAGCATTAGCAGGTATCCTATTTGCCAGTAACAAGAGCAATAGAGAGAATTTCTCATACATTGAAACAATGAAATCTGAACTTAGAAATGATTTAGACTACTTTGTGAGCATGCAATGCCAATGGTTAAACAATATGGATTTACTAACTCGTGAAAACTCCAAAGATATTTTAAGTTTAGAACTTCATCCATTGGCCTTCAAATTCTTATTCAAACATTTGAGGATACGACTTGACGAATTATCCAACCTAGACCTTACAAAACCCGAAGAAGAACTGAAATTTGTCCTGTTAGAGCAAATTATTATTATCTTAAGAACTATCCTGAATAGAGAAGATGAAGAAAAGTCAATGTTGTTATTCTCTTCAGAAATCATACACTTTATTGATGATCTATGTGGAATTGTTGAGAAAATTCCTAATGATAGTCCAAAATACTTCAAAGCTATAATTCAGATGTCAAAAATGTTTAGGGCTATGAGCACAGCACAAGGCACACTAGCAATCATCAACCACTACCAATTGAAAAATAAATGGTTGAAAACTGTAACAGATTGGTTCAAACTGACAATTTCCAAAAACTATGATTTTGATAACCTCTCTAAACCGCACAGGGAAATGGATCTCAAAACAAGAGACCTGGACATTTTGTATATTGATACTGCAATCGAATCATCCAATGCCATTGCTTTCTTAACAGAAAACTTGCCGCTTGAAACCCCTCCTTCAACATCTGTTGAAGAGTTGAAGAAGTCTCAAGCACTAGTTTTTGGTCATTACTTCAATATTCTTTTGAGAGGTCTAGAAAAAACCAAAGATCCTGAAAGATTCCCTCCATCCCTGAAGCATAAAATGAGTGTTTTCACAGATAACATTATTTTATCGCTAACTAACTTGTCAAACCGCAATGTTGAAGCCAGTCTACAATTTACTTTACCAATGGGTTACTCCAAAAACAAAAACATTAGGTTGGCTTTTCTGAAAGTCTTTATCAACACCGTTTCAAATTCAGAACTTTCACCGGCAAAGTCTCAGAAGGCTAAATTAATGGCTATGGATAAGCTATTGCAGTTTGCTATTAGTCATCCAAATCTATCTTTAATTGCAGCAGCAATATGTCCTGCCAATGATTTGGACGCTTATGCATCAGATTTAGTTGATGGATTTAATACAAGAAATGCCGCACACATTGCTGTTTCTCAGCTAATAAGTGCAGAGATTGAGCAATCATCTAGATCCACAGACATTTTGAGACGTAATAGTGTTGCAACAAGAGCTTTATCGATGCTAGCAAGACTAAAAGGTAATAAATACTTGGTCCAAACAATCAAACCTATTCTCAAAGAGCTTATTGATAAACAAGAAGCATTTGAGGTAGAAAAAGTAAAACCCGCTGGATACAGTTATGAAAGGGATGTTAAAATATTCAAGAAGTACATGCTAAAACTTTTGGACTCCATCAATTCATCAATTTCATTGATCCCACCAGAATTGTGCTATATTTGCCAAACCATTTTCCTCAATGTGAAAGAAAAGTTTCCGGACTATGCCCTGGTAGCTGTCGGGTCTTGCATGTTTTTGCGATTCATTTGCCCTGCTCTAGTGAGTCCTGAATCAGAAAATTTGATCAATGTAATGACTATAAAAGAGAAGAGATCTTTTATCTCTTTGGCAAAAGTGATCCAAAATATTGCAAATGGGTCAGATAATTATGTCAAGTGGGAAGCGCTACAGAACGAGACAGAATTTTTTAAAGATTGTAAAAAAAGAATTTTTACATTTTTGGAAGAAGTTTCCACCGTTGATCGAAAAATTGAAATACCTATCAGGACTGACCCAACACCAGTTTCCTTTGATTTTGGATTCTTACACAATTTTCTATACCAAAATGGGTTAGCCATAAGACAATTTCTGCTGACAAGATTTGAAGATGCTGAGAATTTTGAATTTCTTAAAAACACGATTCTCTTAGTCGACTCTTTACTAGGAGAATTAGGCCCACCAAGAATTCAGTATACAAGTGGGTTACCAGTTTTTGTTCGAGATAATGCAGCTGCTTATCCTCAATTATACGAATTCATGAGTAGATATGCATTTAAAAATGCACATGCCCTACAAGGAGCGACACACTATGTACAGGAATCTATGTCAGCTGAGGGGATTCCAACAATTACGCTCATGTTTGGAAACTTTAGTAATGGAGAAATTGAAACCGAAATAGTAGCCTATAAGTTTTTCAAAATTTATTCCAGGATATGGAACGTAAAGCATTATTTGATTCTGGACTGTACGAAGTTTAGCAAACTTGAATCGGAGGCTAAAAAATTTTCAACTATGTTGTGCACTCTTGTTCCTGATATTTGTGTTAGGAATTGTATTGGCTTCTATTATTTCAATGTGAATGAACAGTTTATGGATGTTTACACTGATTTTTTCAGAGAAGAAAATCCATACCTAATTCCTGAAATCCCACATTACTTTATTAATAGTAGCACCGATGAAAAAACAATCAAAGCATTAGGGTTAGGAAATGAAGGTTTAGATATTGTACATGATGTCCGTATTTCTCTTCATGACATTTCTTTATACAACGAAAAGAAAAAGAGATTTACTCCTGTTCTCCTGAAAATGGGAAATAGATACTTCCAAGTCCTTCATGAAACACCTCGCCATTATAAAATAGATGAAATCAATTCTTTAGTCAGTATCAGATTCAATGATGTTTATGACATTAACCAGTTATCATCCATACATGTTTCTTCGAATACGGGTATTATGAAAGAATTTACTGTCGTATTCCTAAATGGTGAAAGATTAATATTCAGCAGTTCAAAGTACTTGGAAATAGTAAAGATGTTCTCTTCTGCACAATCACGTCTTGAAAACGAGTATATTATCAATAGCTCCACACCTTCAGCAAATTCGCGAGCCGCTCTAACAATAGAGAGAGAACGAGAAACTTTGAGCGACAATAAAAAAATAGTGTGCCATATTTTACTGGTGTCTATGGTTGGGTTATTTGATGAAGATAATTCAGTAAAGAATTCTTCGTATAATTTATTAGCAGCAGCTGAGAGAGCCTTTCATCTTGACCTCGGAACGCATTTCCATAAATCTCCTGAGATATATGTTCCAGATGATACAACAACATTTCTATGTGTTATATCTGAATCATTATCGCATAATTCAGCAGAATTGACTAGATACATTTGGGATTACTTTCTAGATGGTTTAGAAAGTGGTATTTTACCGCATCATATGTTTCCACAGACTATTTGTGCATTGTCTTATTGGACGCACAATCTTTATGAACATGTGTATTTGGATGATCCTGAAGAAGGCCCTGAATCTATTTCCCGTATATTCAGAACATTGATACGTTTGACTATTGATGAACCTGACTTCATCACTATCTATGTTCAACAAATCTGGTGCCTATTAGTTGTTGATGGAAGACTATCTGATATTTTAGTGAATGAGGTCATAAATCATGCTTTAGAGCGAGATTCTGAAAATAGAGATTGGTTGAAAACAATTCATTTGTTAACAGCATTACCAACAGTGGAAATTGCGGGTTGTATTATTAAGAAGTTAATAAGCAAAATTAGAGGGTTCTTGCCTTCTTTAAGAATCGAATCCTTGACTCAGAGTTGGTCAGAGTTGACTATACTGGTGAAAATTAGCATTCACTTGTTTTTTGAAACCCCAATGTTGGCACAAATGTTCTTACCAGAGGTGCTATTTATCATTTCATTATTGATCGATGTTGGTCCCATCGAATTAAGAAACTCACTGCATGGTTTACTTATGAATGTGTGTTATTCATTGTCTATGAATATTGCCCTCGCAGAAAGAGAAAGGGGACATCTTGATGAAATTACAAAAATATTCTCAATAGAGAAATCTAAATTTATGTTTGGTTTTGGTCAAGAAAAGGGTAGTTTGCTACAGAGCTTCACCACTACATCTGTTTCAAGTAAATTCAATATATTGGATTGCTTCATTACTAATGTACTTGCATTAATGGATTATGGTGCCACAATTGAATCTGGACAATGGAAGAGTAAGTATAAGAAGTACTTGATGTCATTTGTATTCAATGGTGACTCCTTTCTTTCTGCTAGAGCAATAATGATTGTTGGAATTGTAGGGAAAACGGATGCGTCACTCCCATTGTGTAGAAACCTTTTAGGTGAAACCATCAAAGTCAGCAGCATTCCAGTGGTGAATGAAGAAACCACTTTTCTACTCATTTCGCATGTTTTTGCTTACAGTAAGGTTGTTGATGGATTGCATCCTACTTCCCAATTAATTAGGAAAATGTTCTGGTTTTCTACTGTCTTTTTGGAATCTAAGCATCCTATCCTGTTTGAATCTGGTCTACTGCTTTTGTCTATGTGTTTCAGAAAGTTATACATATACAGATTTGATGATAATTCTAAGGTTGGCCCAATTATACCATTATTGATGGGTGAAAGGAAATTTGCTTCCAGATTTCTGAATGAAATTGATGAAACTTATGGAATTACATGGAGTGATTCAAATTTCACGCATATCGTTATTTCATTCATTATACGAGGGTTTTCAATTCCTTTTATCAGGTCAAATGCAATTGCTTTCCTAACGATGCAATTCAGACATAATTATTTCGAAAGTTTAATTGACAAGAATTCCAAAGAGTATTACCCTTACTTGACTTTATTGTATTTGCTCTTTGGTACTGAGCACTTTATTGAAGTACTGGAAGATGTTGATTTTGACAACGAGTTCATATATCTGGATCAGCATATTAGAATTCCTGAAATAATATTACAGTGGTTAAGCGAAGATAGTGAGTCTGCTCAGGTTACTATATTTCAATGTGCTGTGTTGTTTAGCAGTACTGTTACTGACGAACCTTTCAAACTGAGATTCTCATTGGTTTTAGAATGGCTATTGAATAAGAACCCTATCACAGTCTTCAGGTTTTATTCACTAGTGAAACAAGAATTGAAAAGAATATCATCTTTTGAACGAGTATCAGATTGTGGTCCAGTTATATTTGAAATCATTAGGTTACTCGTATTACATCCTGAATTTGAAAGATTAGATGAATTTTATGAAAATAGTGTAAAGAAACTTGAAGAACGGGGACTTTCATTCATAGCTCGAGTGGATAGCATTGAACAGGATAGCAAAGCCTTAATTTCTTCTTTCTTTGAGAGTCCTGAAGTAATTTATAAAAGAAAGAGATTAACAACTAAAATTGTCGCCGTATTGATCAGTTCCACCTACTAAATCAGAACTGGAGAATACCAGTAATCCAAATATGAAAAAAGTTGGAAAAAAAACAAAACAATAATGAATTATGCTATAAATGAATTTTATATATGCTTCCATAATATCTATACTTTTGATGAAAACCGAAAGAAATCTTTTTTAATGAACCACAGCACAATATACTTAATTTCTCGTAAGGTATTGGATGACTACCATTGCAGAAAATCAGATTCGATTCATATAACTGAATACATATCATTTCTGGATTAAATTGTAGTTAGTGACCGTACTTTTTTCTGTGCGCAAGATCAAATTCCTTTTTGTTTGATTTATATATTAGCATCGTAGCTCTTGCATCCTCAACAGATGAGTGTTGTCCATCTTGAATATCAATGTCCAGTAATTCCTTGGCTAATTTCTTAAGACTTGGGCTTTTACCTTTAGCGAATTTTTGTCTAAAAGGTATGTGTCTGGAAGTGTCTAATATTTTGGACCGTGGGTGAGATAGCATCAGAGCCTCTAAATCGTGCTTGATTGCGTGGCCGACTAATATTCTATTTTCTAAGATTGATGCCACATCTTTCTGTACTTCGTTAAATGTGACCGCTCCTTTCATATGTTCTGGCTTTATGCCACTAACCCACGTTCTCCAATCTGTAACCGTTTCTCTTGGCTTGACAAATTTATCAAGAATTACATTACCATGATAATTTACCATTGATATCCGCGCCAGTATGGACTCTTTACCTTCTTTACCGACGCCAACGAATTCACAATCCATTGCAACATATTTACCAATTTCTTTTGAATCCTTTCCTATCGCTCTAGTTGGCGGCATATCATTCTCTTTCTTTTCTAAACGGATTTGCTCCCCAGAGTTATCCTTGAATGTGAATACCTTTCCTTCTTTTTTATTCTCCTGCTGCCTCTCAATTTCTTTGTTCATATCATACACCATGTTCATAATCTTGCTCTTCGATACCTTCTTCGCTACACGATCTTTTTCAACTCTCCTAGCATCAGGCTTTTTCTTCAGTTTTGTTTTCACCTTTACTTTCTTCCCGTCATTCTCGCCAAGGAGTTTGGTCCAATTCTGTGATAATTTCATAAGGTAAAGTAGTCTTCGAAAATAAAAAACGATTAGAAATACACAATAATATTTATTGGCCACTTGCTTTGGGTCGTTACTATTTCTATTGAAGCTGAATCAGAGTTTCTATACTGATTGAATGCTCCAAAACAAACAGATAACCAACACAAATAACAAATCCAGACGGTAATGCTGCACACAATATATTGATATAGTGATGATCATCGCCCGATTACCACCATTTTTCAAATTTTCTGCCAATTGACAATGCGAACAATTGATTTGCTCACATGTGCATTACGTACACTATTATTCAATGATTGCGAGTTTGCTACCGTATGAGAACAGTCATTTATGGGTAATGATGAGTTTTGAGACATCTCACTTCTATCTGTACAGGATACGGGCTTCGATGGGATTTCTGGTGACTTAGAGACTCGGACTAACTGCAAACGCTATTTGGGATTGTTGTAATTTGTCGCATAGGTGGTTCACTCCATCAGTTGTTATCATTAAGGAAGAAAGCAACGCAGATCAGTAAAAAGGAATTATTGAAGGGACATATAAAGATTTAAAGGATTCGAAAGAAGTTTGTATTAGGTATATTTTATGGATTTTTGATTAATCATGGATACTGTGGGGTCCATTAACATGCTGCGGGCACAGTTCCTCCGAATTTGTCCCGAAAAGGACCAGATGTCGCGCATAATGAAGCCGTATATTCCACTTGTTGATGAGGAGGCGGTAATGGGTTATGGTGGAGATAACTATGACAATATTGAGTCTAAGATTAGTGATATTTATAAGAACCCTGATGGAACGTCTATCCTTGGGGAGTTGGAATCTCCACCGATATCCAAAAACTTCATGGAAAGTTACGCATCCATCGCTAAGGCTAGAATGAAGAAAAACGGTGGTGACGATAGGAGTTATGGAGTCAGAGAGGATCCTTTGGTTTTCACAAATCGTAAATTGGAGGAGACAGGTGGCAATGCAGTTGTTGGCGCTAACGCGATGAAGGACATGAAGCTTAAAGCTTTGGAAGGCGAAAGCCAACCGATGGCTCAGGACACTAATATGAATGGTAATGACAACCAAGTTGGAAGCGCCATTACGAAGCAGAACTCTATATCAATAAGTGTGTTAGATGATGAATTGAACGATAATACCGTCTATGACAATCACCTTGAAAAGAAGAAGGAGAGCAAGAAATCCGGTCTACCATTTGTAAGAATTTTCAAAAGTAAAAGAGAGAGCTCTAGTTCTAACTCGAAGGTACAAAATGGAAACTCTGGGAATACCAGTACCAAAAAAAATAGCTCGGCAACATCTGGTAGGAGTAATTCGAATCCTAACAGTAATAACAATACTAATAGATTGAGTGTATCTAACAAATCTTCTAGAAATTTTGATAATGGTTCAAAAAAATCTCCACAAACACTGAAGGTCACACAAGGTCATGTGCGTAGACGAAGCAAATACTCAATGAACTTCGATTACGACGAGAATTTAGATGAAGAGGAAGAGGATGAAGATGAGGACGAAGAAGGTGCTGATATGCAGTCTAAATTTTTCAGACTTGAAACTGATTTTATCAATGATTCAGATGTAAATTCAAAAACAGAGCATATCTCAAGTAAAAATGCGTCGGTAGTTAATGGAAATGGCAATAGACTACTCAATACCTCTCAATTCTATAATAATAATGGGAATTCGAGTAACACAGGGACTAACACGAGCAAATATGGGAATGAAAAAAATAATACTCAGGCTGGTGGTAAAACAAAAACCAACGGAGCCCAAAGCTTTGCACAAAAGGGTCTTTTAGACGTCGGTAAAAGTATGTCTTCGGTAAATGGTTCGGTTTTAACTATGGATCCTACAAATGATGGGAAAACTGCTAAATCGGTCTCTGGTAATGAGTTAAAGTCCTTGGAACCAGAGGACGATGTTATATCTGATATTGACTCCTTTATTGAAGCACAAAATCTCGAAGAAATTGATTTTGACAGAGAAAATAATGGTCTTAATAAAATATTATCTGATGACTCCAATAGAGATATGCCTATAATCAATGATATGGATACAGAAAGAACATCAATAGGAGCAAATGAGGTATCAAGTAGTGATGCGTCCTCGTATGGTAAGTCGTTACTTGGTTCTGACTACAGTGCAGATGGTCTTATTAAGCCTCAAGTTTCAAGTTTGGATTCCAATTCTATTATTGATGTACCTGATATTCAAACACATACTATACCGTCGAACTCGATTCCAATATCTATGAATGGATATGATTTATATCACGGAGCAGATGAATCTACTATAAATAATGTGTTCAATAAGGCGGTACAAAACTTGAAGAGCCCAGCATTCTCCAGTAGCAAGAAGGAAAGACTGGCATCAGCATTTTATGACACTACAACTAATAGCACAGTAAATAATGCATTTTATGACAATGGTGGAAAGTCTGGTCCCAATTCTAAGCCTGCACATATCAGATCTATCTCGAATCCAAGCGAGACATCTAAGTTCAATAAACTAGATAGCAGGCAAAATAAGAGAGAAGGGGCAGGTCAAAAAAGCAACTCTAATTCAAACTCAAATTTCTCAACAGATCACTTAGGTAAAGTAAAGAAAGACAGTTTTCAAATTGAGAAAAATATAAATTTTGTTGCTAACAAAGAGATGAAATCTCAATTATCTTACCTTTTCCAGAAAAAAAAACAAAATGCAGGAAATCCCTTGAGTGCCTTAGAATATTTTTCTTTCGTGTCAGGTAGCAAAGTACAAAAATCTGATTCTATGGCGTTGGAGGTATATATTCAAAGCTCTAAGAAGTACAAGAAAGTGCCATTTTCAATAGAAGTCAGAAAATCTTCCACTGTCTTCGAGGTAATTGGATTTATTTTATATTCCTATTGCAATGATTTCAGACCTTCTGATTTTAGTAATGATGGGATTGGAAGTCCCAAAGCTAGTGATCCAAACTCTTTCTCTTTGAGTATTGTTGATGAAGATGGAGAACCATTTGAAGATAACTTTGGGAGATTGGATAGAAAAAGTGAAATTCAAACTGTTTCAGATAATGAAGTTGTTTTATGCGCTGTTAATGATACAGAAAGAAAGTCTAATGCCGTCATTACACCGCTGCCTTATGATATTAACGGGGATGTAATCGATGGAGTACAATCAGGTGGTATCAGTAGAACCTCGAGCGTTAGCAAGTCTGAGAAAATTAATCAATTAAGTTTCTACAAACCAATTGTACAGAGTACAGACGAATTGGATACCACGGATGGAACCAAAACCCTTGCTGTAACGGTCTACCTATTTCCTAATCTTAATCCAAAGTTTAACTACACAGTCATCAATGTAAACGTTACTTCTAAGATTAACGACATCCTAGTGAAATACTGCAAAATGAAAAATTTGGACCCCAATGAGTATCTTTTGAAGGTAGCTGACAAGATGGAGACATATGATTTAAATGACACTGTATTGAAACTAGACGGCAGTACTTCTGTTGAGATCTTAGCTAAAAAAGAAGCAAGAGAGAAAAAGATGGAAAAGTTGAAAGCTGATCCAACAATTCCTGTACTTCCTACCATTCAGAGTAGTGATACCACTCCATTAACATTGGAGGCAAATAACTCTTATTTGAAGTCAAAAACTGATGATAAGTACAAAACTATGAAATCAGGAACGAAATCAAAGAAAGCATCTTCCAAATACAAACTAGGATTAACTAAACAGAGCTCATTTTCAAGCAACAATAGTGTTGGTGGTGGTGCAGGCACAACCATCAATCAGAACTCAAACACAAATGGAAATATGATTGGAAGTGGTACAGCTACATTGTTTAAATCCAAGAATTCATCCAAATCATCATTACATGGGCCTTTACAATTTTATCACTTGAATAAATCACAATCTAATATGGACAACCGTGCGAGCTACAGCAAATCTTTAAGCAATGGTAATAATAGTACCACAAATGTCAGCACGAGCAACTTTCAAGATTTGTTTTCCGGTGCATATCATAGGTATAAAGTTTGGAGAAGGCAACAAATGTCATTCATTAACAAGCATGAGAGAACATTGGCATTGGATGGTGATTACATTTACATAGTTCCACCTGAAGGTCGTATGCATTGGCACGAAAACATTAAAACAAAATCATTGCATATTAGTCAGGTTGTTCTTGTTAAAAAGTCAAAAAGCGCGCCAGAAAACTTCAAGATTTATGTACGGAGAGGTCATGACGATATAAAACGGTACTATTTCGAAGCAGCCTCTCCTCAGGAATGTACTGAGATTGTTACGAGGTTGCAGAATTTAATGAGTGCATATAAAATGAATGTTAAATAGATACGTTGTTATAGAATGGTATTGTGTAGTAAATCACCCATATTTACAAATTCTTTAATATCATTGGTCAGTTCACATTCTGGATATTTTGTTATCGTCATTTGTGATTAAATTTTGCTTGAAGTGGAAATCCGGGAATCCTCTGACTTCGAGGAGGAATATCAAACATCAGCTCAATTATTAAAAATGATTACTTTCCATAATTTATAGCCAGCTCCATCGAAAAGCATTTCAGACCGCAAACGAGAAATAAAATACAATTATGGGTGCTGCATATCACATTTTCGGCAGAGCCGTACCACCACACCAGCTAGCCATTGCCACGTTATCGCTAGTTGCTCTAGCAGCTGCTCCAAATCCATTTGCAGCAAAGAAAGTGAAAGAGGTAGAGATAAATGCTGGCTCAAAAGAGGAAGAAAAGTTCATAAAGGAATATTTGGAAAATCATAAATAATTGTGAAGAAGGTCGAGTTTTATAATATTTTTGATACTTGGATGGTTCAGCGTTCTCCTGCTATGTTTTTATGTTTTTGCCATGTACTTTAGAAATTTCTTTAAGGAGTAGATGGGTCTTCCTGAACTTTTGAAACAATACTCGAATAAAACTCTTATCATTGACTGGGTGATATGAGTGAGAAATGATATGCGAGATGGAATATATTGAAAAAGACAGCATCCTGTTTTTCTTCTCTCTTCTATCATGTCATGGAGACACCTGATAACAATACAGTTCCTGTTTATACATTATAACTTTATTTTTAATATTCTCATACACATAAATAGGTAGTTGAATAACAATTGAATTTTATTCAATATATTAACGGCACAGTCCTTCCTCAGATAATTTTTGGATCTATTTATACATGTTGACAGATGGCATCATTGTTGAATAAGTTATAAATGAAATAGTATACAATTGGACTAAAGCATGACTATAAAAGTTGATGTAAGAAATTGTTTATGCGAAAATTAGCTTTTAAAAAGAACCTCGTTGGATAGTGGGTCAGCAGCCAAGACAGATTCTCTCTTCCTGATTTTTCTTTCAACAGCAGCGTCTGCTCTACTTTTAGCTTGATCAGCAGCTTGCTGTTTTACTTGAGCACGAACAACGTTTGGAGACACGTACTGTTTGTTCTCATAGATCTTTGGACCACCAAAGGCACCTTCTAGTACTAAGATCACAGTCATAACAAATCTAGGACCGATTTCGACAAGGGAAATATCGTCTGCTTCCGTGCCGTCTTCGTATTCAGTCTTGTTCCTAGCCGAATGGGAGATTTCATAATTCCTAACCCAGATCTTGTCATCAACAATACTGAATGACATCACATGGTCAATGAAAGGCTTTCTCTTTCTGGAGGTAGGTGGGACCCCAAAATTATGTATCATCATTTCTTTGATAAGTTGGTAGTGTGGACTAGAGTCAAATCTGTTATCAAATGACAGAACTGGACGCGAACCCTTTAGGCAGTTACCGGTGAAGTTTAGCTCGTCCATAGTATGCAAGTTCTGAACATAAAATTTGATGGTTGGGCCGTTAGGCGGCTTGGACATCCACAAGTACAAATCTTGGTGCTTCCTGGCCTCAAAAAACAGAACATTGTTACAATTGTACAGCTCAGCAATCTCGTTCAGCTGCTGCAAATCCTTCTTGGTGTCCAGCTTTGGCTCCTTCCTGGAATGAGGCAGCAGCGAATACAAGTCCTGGATCAAGTGGCGGTGTCTGTAGTTAACACCACGACTGGATATCAACAACGTACGCTGCTTGTTCATGTATAATTTGCCGTTACCACCATCCGTCTTGGATTCCTTCTTTTTGTCGGCCTTAACCAACGACTTGTGAATAGACGACATCTGCTTTTTCTAATATGAATGGTATCGACGTTCTTCTCTCCTTCTATCGGCACAGTACAACCTCTTTCCTTCGATCAACAGCCGCTTAAAATACAGGGAGATACAAAGAAACTCGAGTTGTCAGAGATACCTTTGCTTCCCAGCTCATCGCAAATTTTTGGTTTTTCCAGCATTAAATATTCTCATATCCAAAATTTTTCAAATTTTTCCATATAAAGCGTTTTTCCAACGACCTCCCACAGAATCCCGCGTAGCACCGGCTGGACAAAAATGTTCTGTGCGATGAGCTTGCCCATTCTGCGCAATTGATGGAAAACTGCACAGGTAAACTAAGAGGGCTGCCAATGAGACTACATTACCTTTACCGCTGCGTTTGCAACAGTGATTGCTGTTACTTCTGGATTGCCGTTACATCTGGAAGGTCGTGTGTGCGTTACTATTGAAGTCCCCGAGTGACTACGTATATACACGAGCGGGTGCGAGCAGCTGAATCTACAGGCCAGGACATACCAAAATGTCTGAGAAAATAGAGGAAGAGGTGCTTGATCTAGTTAAGAGGTCTAATTTCAAACAATGCTATGCCTACTTGTCGAAGCTTCGGAAACAGTATCCGAGGTCTGCGTTTCTTTTGGCATTAGAGTGTTATGTGAAGTACAAACATACCCCGCAGAAGTTCGAAATCACTGAACTGAACGCTATCGAAACATCTGAAAGCTACGCTATGTCCTTTCTGTACAAATTTTATGTCGAATTGGGTCAGTATGATAAGGCATTGGGTGTCTATGACTCTGCATCCACCAAATTTCCAAGCTACGAGACGGCGTACTTGTTGTTTGGAAAAGCCATTGGTATGTCTGATTTTAGGGCTATGGCGAAGGCGTCTCTACAACTGTCGAAGTATTCTGCTGATGGGCATGAAAGTCTGACTAAGAGAGACTACTTGATTTGGCACTCCATTTCAATCGTCGCTCTTTTCAAATGGAGAAAAGACACCATCACGGAGCAAGAATCAAAGATTCTTCCTTTGCTGTGTCTCAAAAACCTAGAGAGTATCAAACCATTCAAAAGTATCCAGGAGGTTGTGGTATACTGCAATGTCTGCGAGAGTTTGTTCTCTGATAAGTCTGACTTGATTGTTGCCGTGATATTGCCTACTTTAAACGAGTCCGTTGATCTATATTTGAAGAACTTCCTATTGAAGCACTCAATGGGCCTGAAACTGGAAGATAAGTACAGCGCCTACACGAAGATTCTTTCAAATATTGATGACTTTGCGGTTATTGAAGACATGTTGCGAACTGCAAACTCTTTGGGCAAGCCAAAGCAGCAAGTGTTGGATGAAGTGAAGTCATTGGTTGGTGATTCGAGAAACTACAGATTGGCCGTCCTGAAATCAGACCTCATATATGGTACAAGGATTTCGAAAGAATCCCTGGCATTTTATGTTGAGAAATTCCATGATAAGCCTTGCTGCTCACTTGACCTAAAGAGTGTCAATAATTTGTTTGACAAAGAAGATTTGATTAACCTTTTCGCAAGCTTTGATAATGGTGATAATATCCTACATGACTATAATGAATTTAAACTAGGCATAAATGGAAGTGAAAAAAGTAACACTTCGCTATACCAATTGCATAAAAAGAACATGAAGCAGAAATCAAAGACTCATTTTTCAATGTGCTCTGCTTTTATTTTAGATATTATAGAGAAGGAACTTTTCAAAACGGAAAGGCCAGAATTATCAAAAGTTCTTTTCGCAATTACGCTTTTAGAGAATTACCAGGGTGAAGATCCTTATAATTTTGAAACAAGGCTTTGGTTGGTTGTCTTGTATGTTTATATTGGCGCTGTGCCTCTTGCGTATGCTCATTTTAAAGAGCTGAATATCAAAAACGTTCAAATTGATTCAATGGAATTTTTTTTATATTCACGATGTGCTACTTTGTTCCCCCAAAAGCAACATGACTATTTGAGTGGTTTCCTTACAAATACTATAAATTTCTATGACAGTTCGGTTGAAAGGATGCCTGTCCTTCTGAGGATCGCATTTGAGAGGAAATCCTATAGTAAGATACTAGGAATAATCGAATTTAATTCAAAGATTCATTCGTCATTTTACAAATGGAACAAATCAGTAGAGGTGCTCAAAATGTCAAGATTGAATAATGATAAGCGGGGACCAGTGTTTCAGACTTTCATGCATCAATGGAAGGAATATGAGAGCCAAAGAAGCGATTGTTTTAGTGATAACAGGGATTTGTCTGTATTCAACAAGGTTGCCCCAAATTCAGGACTGAAGAATTTGCTAAGACCCATCTATCCAGATGAGCAATGGCTTTTGTCTAATCTGATTCAGGAGTTGATGCTTGATTCCATTGGAACTGAAAATTACTCTGATTTGATTAAAAATTTAGAGATGAGATTGAAGAATGTTTCAGATTCAGGAATTGGTAAAGGTTTGAGCACAGCTGAGCAATGGACTTTTAATGTCTTCAATGATCTTTTCAAGACAGGAGGTGAGAATTTGGAAATATACATCGATCAAATTCGTGTAGAGCATGATGATACGCCATTATGGGAGCTCACCCATTCATATCTACAATATCTCACCACTTTAAAGACTTTAGATAATATGAAAAGAATAAAAGAAAAGCACATAAAAATTATGATAAAAAATGAAATGAAAAATCTAAGGGAAGGTTGCGATGAATTGTTCAAAGCTTCATGTGAGAAGGTTGAGACCGAGATGAAAAAACTTAAAGAATCCCATCTTCACCAAGTTGTTAATGATTTGGGACATGAGCATCTGGATATTACTATCATAACAGATTCTCTCAAAACCGTTCAAAAAACGGTCCGCAACTTTTAGTATAGCATAATCCTTCGTTATCCTTCAATGTGTTAATGCTACTATATGTTTCTATATATTGGGTATTGTATTAGTATTCTTCCATCTTTTTGCAGAAAATATTAAAGCCAAAACAGATGAAATATAAAGAATGTCTAAATATGTAACAGGTCACCATTTTAGCCACTCTAATTTGGCCTTAAGCATCAGATAGGCCAGCAAGCGATATACAACGGTGACACAAACTACCACACCCAAAAAGTTTTTGGTGTTACGATGTAGCCCGTAAGCATTGAGCACATCACGACCAGTGGCCAATTGACAGCTACCATCGGGATTTTGAGGTCCATCTTTACAAGTGAATTTTAAGTCGTCAGGAAAGGCAAGATTGATGACAATTATGGAAGTATACCAAACAGGATTGATATAGTTGATTCCTTTAAGAACTCGGGACATGTTCAGTGACATTAAGCCAGATAACTGTGTGCCGATGGAAAGGATAACTGAAATACAGTTAACCACGAAACCTGGACGCTTGAATAGAGTGTTTGTCATAATTCCGAGAGCCTCTCCACATGAAACAATCATCAATGCGCAATAGATATTTGCAAAGAAATTACCTGCATTGCGTGGCATTCCACAGCCAAATACGGTAAGGGTGGAGTACACAATAGCAGCGATGGTTGTTAAGGGAAGTTCTAATGTCATGTATGCGAGGTAAAATGGAGCAACACCATAAATCCCGTCCTTAAACTCTTCGTAAAAGTAGTCTCGTTCTGCTGGATAAACAGCTAGGTTTGCTAACATACCAACAAAGTACAATGATGTAGATTCCTGAGCAAGGCCTAATCTATTCGAGATACCAGCATAATTGTGTTTGAGAGGGGCAAAATATATAGCAAATATCCCCCCTAAACCAGGAACTTGTGCAATCCTGGCCATTAATGCATCAAAGTTTCTAATTGTAGTAGTGTATTGCCTTTTCAAATTAATGAAATATGCTAGTTTTATTGGGGCAGGTTTGGAAAAATACTTACCAAATTCATCTTGGAAAGTATCAAATGTATGTTCCTCTTCCATTACTGATTTTTTACTGGAGATGCTCAGAAGCTCTTGTCTCCATGAAGATAGAATGTTCTCAACACGAGTTTTTGAAATAATCTCATTTTGTTCATTTTGCGTATTCACTGATATTAAATCGAGGAAAAAGTCTGCAACATTAGTAAATGATGGGCACTTATAGCCAAGATCTTCAAAGTGTTTTATCATTTCCTGTGGGGAGCCATTGAACGCGGTACGACCTGATTTTGCTAGTAATAAAATATTTCCAAAACGTAAGAACAGTTCAGATCTAGGTTGATGAATTGTTAAGATGATTGTTTTATTGTATTGGGAGCATAGGTTTTCTAGAATTTCAAGAATTGTTGATGATGTAAAACTATCCAAACCAGAGGTTGGTTCGTCAAGGAGCAGGATGGGTCTATCACTGAGAAGCTGGATTCCCATGCTAACTCTCCTTTTCTCTCCACCACTGATACCTTTAACAAATTCATTACCAATAATTGTATTCTCACAATGTTTTAAGCCAAGCATACCTATTAAAGAATCTGTCTGATTAATTTTTTGTTCTTGCGACAAGTGATGTAGCCTTAGTGCTGCTGCAAATTTAAATGTTTCACGAACAGTTAGCATTGATAATAGGTGGTCATCATCTTGCGAAACATATGAGCAAACATGTTTAAACATGTCTTGGGAAATTGGGGAATCATTAAGTTTAATCGTTCCAGATGTGTTGAATTTAACAAATGCTGATGATTCTAATCTACCTGAAATGAGATTCAAGAAAGAGGATTTCCCAGAACCTGAAGGACCCATAATTGCATTGATCATACCCGGTTTGAACGTTGCGCTAACATTTTGTAAGATTCTTTTTGTTTCATGGGTAAAGAATCTCTTGGTATCCCTCTCAAAAAATTTCATATATCTTACATCGAGATCTACATCATTTGCATGAACAGTAATTGATGCTTGGGAACTCTTTGTAGTTTTGAAGTCTTTACAAGATATGGAATCATCAGTTTCTCCAATTTCGTTATCAGTAGTGGTCTCAGTGATATCCTCTTCAAGTGCACTGTTTTTCTTCTTCTTTTTACTCGAACTAACCTCATTTTGAAGTGTAATATCAATCTTATTCCAGGTTAAGATGATAATCCCGACTAAAGTGAAGCCGACTAACCAACAAAACATAATCCACATCGGTAACGTTCTCCAATGAAGAGGAAATCCATACTGCCTTACTACTTGATTACCCATACATTCCTCTCCAACACCTCCATTGCAATAAGAGCCTGAGAAAGTGTTTGAAAGTAAAGTACCAAAGGCATACCACGTAAATGCAATGTATTTCGTCCACCTTACATATACAGGCATATGTTTAGCATTAACAAAAAATCCACAACTCATCGAGAACAAAGTAAAACTCAGATTACCTACTAGAGAGGCTTTTGAAAAGTCTCTGGACACTGCGACTGATATCATTGCTAGTGCTGAACATATTAATTGTGATAACAAGTTTACAGCGTACTGGTAGAAGAATTTACCGCCATCTTTCTCCAATCCAAACATAAAATAAGTAATAGAAGTGTACAGTATTGTCATCATTACATCGTCGGTTATGAATAAGGATAGCTTCCGTGCCACTATAAAGGAAAGAGCTGATACGGAACCTTCAGCACATTCTCTGTCATATAGGGCTATATCTTGTTCACAAAGTCTGTACGTATCAAACAATAAATACAAGTATGATTGTAGAATGACAGATGCATACAAACAGGAAATTAATGTTCTGAGACCTCCTATATCAGATGTATCAGGTTTATAGTATATCCAGCCAACGATGGCACCCATAACAATTGGTTCTGCAAATGTTGCGATGAGAGTGTTGGTGTCATTGAAATTCAATTGATAGTTTCTTCTTGTTAATACTGCAACTTGTTTGAAAAATGACAGTTTGGTAGTCATGTTTTTGATGGTGATCTCATTCTTATATGATATTGGTTTGAAAGAAAGAGTTGTCCGCTCGTAAAAATGCCATGCCTCGATTAACTGGTCTAAACGTCTTTTTGTCAGTTCCATATTAGTTTCAGTTCTTCCGTCCACACTGGATAAATCTATGAAATAATCTGCGGGATTGACCATGTCGGGTACAATATATTCAATTGATTTAAAGTATGGGATCATATTATCCATTCGATCACAAAACACTGCATTACCTTTTGATAGGATACATACATAATCAAAAAGGAAAAGAATGTCAGATCTTGGTTGATGTATTGATAATATGAATGTTCGTCCATCATCTCTAGCAAGCTTTTTTAAAGTTTTAATTACTAGGTAAGCGGAATAAGCATCTAAGCCTGTAGTGGGCTCATCTAAGAACATAACAGAAGGGTTCGATACCATCTGAGTCCCCATACTCAGTCTCCGCTTCTCACCGCCAGATAAACCTCTATGAGCATTGTCCCCAACCATCGTATCTGCACAATCTTTCAGTCCTAGCTCGTCTATAAGTTGGTTTACGATAGAAGTTTTCTCTTCTTTTGAAGCATCAAGTTTTAGATCGGCAGCATACATAAGTGTCTCTCTGCAGGTCAGTCTTGCACATAATACATCCTGTTGCGGTACATAGGCCAAAGTTGCGTCCTTTTTTCTTTGATTATCAGACAGTGGTAGGTCATCAACTTTCCCATGATGTTTTAGCTCGTCGTTATTTTCATCCTTAGTCCCATTATCGTCCAACAAATATGCAATTTCACCTGTTTGCTTCAAACCACTGCTCATCTTAGACGCCATGACATTCAGTAAGGTTGTCTTACCTGAACCTGAACCACCCATAATTGCCATTACAGAACCGCTCGGGAGGTCTAAGGACAAAGGATGTACTAAGACGGTGTCAGTCTTTGAAGCAACAATGCTAAGGTCTCGCACATGTACACTGACTTTGGGTATTTTAGAAAATGAAAGCTTGTTCTCTACCACATCGCTGTCATCCATGTCTCCTTAAAATAGCTTGTGATGAGGCTGGAGCTCTCAATATGTATAAATAGTAATTTTCTTGTCTTATAAAACAAACTGAAATTGGATTCTTGCTCGGTTCCTTATACAATATCTTTATTTTTGATGATTGGTGTAGCAGATTCAAAAATATTGAAAACTGAAGTTATAAGAATACCTAAAATAACGCTATAGCAATTATAGTGAATTTAACCAGAAAATAGTATCAAAAGTTTAAAACCACTGATTAACAAACCAAAAGCTAATTAAAGTGCTCTTTCCCCCAGGTAGAGGAAGAATGACCTCATCCCATTATTAGATTGATGCTACAAAAAAAATTTTCTTTCTTTTGTTGTAATCTCTATTGAAAGGAAAATTGAGACAGTCCATACAACCTCCCCGGAGGTTCCAACTTTCCGATGTCACCTATACGATTACAGGCGAGATTCGTAAACATGACTTCATCTCTGACAAAAAGAAAGTCTTGTGTGTCAAGGTTGAAATTCCATCAGCACAGAGGTAAGAAATGATTCAAGGCATCTCAGAATTACTAGGCTATTGAAGATTTTATTTATTATATCATAAAGCGAACACACTCAGCCCCTAACTCTTTTAGAGTTGTCAGCGGACGACCTCCTCCTTCTCTTCCTGTTCCCACCTATATCGGCAAGCACACCTATCCGTTTCAGTCCGTTGAGCTCACTCTCGTCAACCAAAAGTGAGTCAAGGTCGACTGCATCTGGAAGGATTACCTGACGAACAGTAGCCTCCTTCACATTGGCCATCTTCAAGTAAGAGGTTGACGTTGTTGGTGGGGGGGTACTTCCTGTGTACGGTATATATGCACCATTGTGATATCTATGTAACGTTACATCTCCCAGCGCAATATTCCTGCAGTTGGAGACATTAATCAGGGTTCCATGAAGTGTAGATCCATTTTTGAGTTCAAGTGTAATGTGTTGGTTGTGTAACTTGCGTAGAAAATTTGTGAGCTTAAAGTTCATGCTAGGCTCTATAACTAAAGTAGTGCTAAAAAATATGAGTTAAAAGCTGTTGAGGACAAACAGAAAAGAAATAAACAAACTTGGAGCTTTTATTTCCGTTGCCAGATAAAATAGACGTTGTTGGGTAAGACGGTAACCTACTCTGAGATCGTCTTTTGATGTGATCAGTATGTCTAAATGTCAATTGTATGTTTCGCTTCTATTACTCAATTATTTGTATAAGAATATCTTTTTTGGCTCCTTTTATTCCCACCTTATTTAATAGCAAACAATAACCCTCGTCCCAAGCGCTTGAAACCCTGTGTAAGTATTTCAATAAAGACAATGTTTAGTTACGTGCTCAGCCGTTGATTCACAGATTGTCCCTCTTATGCTTTCACGGCTTATCAGTAGTTTTTCAATTCGGCTTCCTTTCAAATGTAGCAAAGCAAATGAGAAATTATACTACAACAATACGTATCTGCAAATTATCCCAAATCTGGGAGAACCATAGTAATTTGCTACCTCAAGAGTTATTTGCAGATATAATTGGTATCTATATCCAACTTTTAGTGTTTACCGCTCCAAGTTTGTGGTAAGAGACGTCCAGAATTCGGAGCAAGAAGGTCGGGATAGAGCCAATTTGACACTTTCACTCAGTTGGTTTGGAAACTGGAACCATGATGAACTACAGCGTGGCTAATTTAATAGATGATTTGAATAACGGTGCTGCTGATGTACTTAGTATTGATTTGGAGAAAAATGGCAGTAGGGTTGCATCTTTGCAGAGAGACCTGCAAGGGCAGGACGACAAAATGCTAGAAAATATAATTGACGGAAGTAAAATACTGATGCCAGGGCAGGACCCCAAACGGAGATGGAACAGATTGAATATTTTGGTGGTTTCTTTCATGAAGTTCTGCAGAGATGTGGATCCGTGGTCTACTTGGGCCAGCGTGGATCTCATTTTTGATCACTACTCTAATCTGAATAATGCGTTGCTAGATGATTCGTACCCAGTGGATTTCCTTACCAAGTTATTTTTAGATGAAACTGATTATGTGACTAAAGTATCATATAGTCTAGACAAGAAGCATTTGCAACTAGGAACAAAAAACAATCTATTCTTGTCGTACTCTTCCTCGATTATTTCAAAGCTATTCAATAGCATTAAACCACCAAGAGACAATGTTACCGATCAAATCCCACAGAAACAGAAACTTCTGCTTAGTATTGTAAATAAATTGAACAATATCTATTTCAGAATAGATTCACCGCAGCTATGTTCGAATATTTTTAAAAACTTCAAACCCAAAAGCATGTTCAAAAGTTTCAAAATGTACCCTCTGTTACAACAAATAGAATTCAGATATCTGCTGGGCAGATATTATCTGATTAATTTTAGGATGTCAAACTCTTACGTTCAATTAGATAATGCATTTCGAATTTTGTGTGCAGTTATTCAAAGTTGTGAAAGTCATGATGCACAGGCTGTTATGGTAAGAAATCTCAGAAGAATACTCAAGTACCTTATACCGGTAGGTTTACTAATAGGTAAGACTCCAAACTTCCAGAAATTGGTGGGTTATGATCAAAATCTGGCAAGCAATTATTATGAGCTATCAAAGCACGTAAGATCGGGAAACATGAGAATGGTAAATGACTGGTTGATAAATAATGAACCATCGTTGAGAAGGTCTCGCTTACTGATTCCACTATTACAGAAGTTGCCTATGATCGTTTTCAGAAACCTAGTTCGAAATGTTGTGAAGATTTCAATTATACCTCAAAATTCAAACAAAATTTCATACGCTTTAGTCAGAAGAGCTTTGGAAGTATCAATTGGTCCAGAAAATAATAAATTATCACCAATATACAAAAGCATACACCAGCCAGAGGATGTTGAGAATATCTTGGTGACATTAATTAATTTAGGATTCCTTAGAGGCAACTGCTTCCCATCTCTGCAAGTGTGTGTGGTCAAAAAGACACAAAATATAGCCGAGATATTCCCTGAAGTTACCAGCAGAATAGTGAAAATGTTTCCCTTGAATGATGAAGATCGTTGGTTGGACTCCTAAGTATCCACTCGCGGAAATTTCTCACCCACACTTTGGCTGCTGTTTGTGTTTTCTGTCGTTTTTGAGCAGAGACGTTTCATTTAGGTAGGAGCCTATAGAAAGAATAACCTCTACCTCTAAGATTAACCTTAGTGTGCTACGTATTCAAGATCTCCATACTATCCCTAGTTGTTTTTTTTTGTAACAATTCACAATTATTCAAACTTGCATAAATAAGCATATATCTCTAATATTTAATTTCTATTCAGCCATGTATTTAAGGTTAATATACTTCCTCGAGGATGATGAACTTTGCTTATTTCGACCTACTAGTCAAAAATAAAGTATCATTGAGGTGCGCGGAAACATGAAAAAAGCTGAAAGAGTGAGAAAAGTGAGGTCAAGTACATGTAATATAAACCATTTTATGCAAGTGCACTATTATATTACGCGTTACTAGAGACGATTGTAAGAATATACACATCAACTTTGGAACAGTGTTAAGCAGTATGCAGAGATTTTCTATAAAAATTGCTTCAACTATGTTGAGGACCAGCAGTACCTCACAAGTCTCCAGAGTGACTCCGTTGATGAAGAGTTACTCAACCTCGAATACTTCCTCTGATGATGTAGTTAGTAGGATAAAGGTTCATCCAATCAAGCGAGTTGATGAATCGCTAGACAAGAAAAGAGCACGCCTGGTTTATCAATCAAGAAAAAGAGGTATACTGGAGACTGATTTATTACTTTCGGGATTCGCCGCAAAATACCTGAAAGATATGAATATGCAGGAATTGGATGAGTATGATGCATTACTGAACGAGCTAGATTGGGATATCTATTATTGGGTTACAAAGAATTATAAGATCAGCCCCATTCCGGAACGATGGGAAAACTCTGAGCTATTAAAAAGACTTCAAGAATTTAGTGAGAATAAAGAAAAAAAGATTTTGCGTATGCCAGATCTAGAAAACTTCTAGCCCTATGTTTTCAGTTCCTAAAAGATTTTTCTTATAGCTAGAGATGTGATTAGGCATTTTGCTGAGTCAGTGCGCAGACTTTGCTTTCATTTCAGATATTAGGTCAAAAGAATATCAATAAATTACCGAAATTGCACTTTGTTTTCATCGGACCCATTCCTCTATCATGAAAAAAAGAATAATCCTACTTCGAAAATATATATATCACATATTTTAAATTATTATTTTGTACATAGTTTTAGTTTTTTCTTCCTTGTCTTAAATGTTTATAGTTAAAAAAAAATACGTGGACTAACGTTTTGGCATTAGTTGGACCTCAAAACCCTTCTAACGCTCTTGTTGCTTTGTCTAGACGTTTTAGGCCTTCCTCATATCTTTCTGGATCGAGTACCATATCGGCGGTAAGTCTAGAGAGCGAATCCACTAATCTTTCAAGCGCTTTCTTCTCCTCCACCCTCATCCCTAAATTAGAAAATTCAGAACCTATTAGTGTTCCTTTCGTTACATTCATTAATTGATTTAACGTATCGATATCAAATGACCTTATTTCGTTCTTGCTGTGTTTCCTTTTATTTTTCTTCTTAGGTGATGATGCATGAAGTTTCTGTTGCTTCTCCTCTGAGGACGTTATTTTCTCTCTCATCTGATGAACAGGCGTATATTGAATTTCTTCTTCTTCGCCATCTGTAATATCTTCATAGTCATTCTCAACATTTTGTGTCTTTGATGTGTTATTGTTGTCAGGGTCAAGGTGGTTAGCTTTCAGAGTATCTTCACGGTTTAAATTTTGTTGGTAATTAGGTGTTGTGGGTAGTGGTCGACTTAAATACTGTTCATCGGATAAAGGGGGTGATGCGTTTTTCTTGTTCTGATTTTCATCAATGAACGATTCTTCATCAAAACTTGCAGCAGAGTAAAATACTTCTGATTGTGCTTGTTCACTTTTAGATGAATTATCAGCTGTTCTCCCTGGTGGAGATCTAATAGTAATATCTCCAGTATCTTCATCAAGGAAAAGGCGCGAGCTTGGTCTATCTTTGCTTCTAGGTGGAATTGTTGGATTGAAGTCATTCGTTTCTGTTCTAACATGCGGTATATTTGAATTTTTATCATCAGCTGTATAAATATTGGTTTGTAGAGTGGACTGCACAGCGCTTGAAGCTACGGAAGATGTGTCGTCGATATTAGAACTTGGAGTCTCAGTATTGTTGGTGGTAGCAGCACCATGTTCATAATATGAGGAAGCTCCACTCTCACTTGCTAAGTTTCCTGACCCGATTGATGAGTGGTGTGTTCTACTATCCTTAGCAGAAAGATGTAAGCCGTCACTTTTATGATCTGTCATCGATGAACCTTCGATATTGGCATTTATAGATTTTCGGGATCGATTAATTGAGTTGAATCTACCAACAGGTTTGGCATTAGTGACAGGCTGTATGATTATACCCGATTTGTCCATAGCTTGCTCTTGGGAAGATATTATGGGTAAAGGTGTTTCTGAGACTTCTTTGTTCTTGTCAGGTGAGCTCGTTGGTTCCTTTGAAGGGCTATTGCGAACAACATATGAAACCTCTATCCCCTCATCAATAATTCCAGAGTAGTTTGATATTATGCTTGCCCTGTTGTTCAAATTTCCAGTTGCTGGTGATCTGGGCATTTGTAGTGATGAATTGTTAATTTGAGGAGGCATGGAAAATTTTCCGATCAAATCATTTTTGCCAGCAGAGTATGGTTCAATTGTTCTATCGGGTCCTTTCACTGCGACGCTTGGCTGAGGACTAACATCTTCATTGCTTAAGGAATCAATCATCGCTGAGAGCCTCTGAGCATTCAAAGAAGCTTTTGAGGGGGAACCGTATTCTTCCATTTTCTACACTTACTTCTGAATTGATGTACTGTAATTGTACTTGATTACCAACTACTATTGATTGATGATTAATTTTAGATACACTTCATTTAAAAGAATAGATCATAACACTGGGCATCAATAACAATTCATGATTTTGCTGAAAAGGGTAATGACAAACATATCACAAATTACCCATTTTCAGCCCTCGGCAAAAAATAATTTACCAAACAAGAAAAACAATATGAACAAAACGCAAAAATTGATGACGGATAATAGAAAACATAGCAGATAAAATCAAACAGAAATAAAAAAGAACACTACAAATAAGGATATGTATTTACTACACAAACATTGAATTCTAAACAGCTATACTTATGAATATGAATACCTGCTTTGACACATAAACTACGTATAACATTGGTAGTTTTTCTTGAATTCGCTTCTTCAAAATTTTAGTTGCGCATCAAATTCAATTTATTTATATCCATTTTCATTGTTCGGAATTCAAACCCAACAATAAAATAACACAATATTTAGATATATTATTTATAGAACATTAAACTCAGTAATAGATAAATAACTTTTATTTGTCACATGTTCTTTTACATTTTTAATTTTTTTAAAATAATTAATGATTGTTTACTAGAGTTTATGGTTATTTGTGATAGCTCTCTCATTGATAAAAATTTTTGTTCATTTTAGATTATTTATAGTTAAATTAGATAGGCTTAATTTAAATTCATATATACCAAGATGTGACTCTTCCTTCATCAACAGTAATTCTTTCAAAGCGAATCCAACAGTTGACCTACCCATTAAATTATGGTACATCGAAAATTGTAAAACCGACTTAGTTATAACAGCTTTGGTCAAATGACATGTTGGATTAACTTCGAAAAATTAAAAAACAAAATTGAGATAAATACTTCAAGTCTAATATTGCGGTTGCAAAGGCATGA
The DNA here is from genome assembly GCA_030564085.1 of Nakaseomyces uthaithaninus. Taxonomy (NCBI): domain Eukaryota; kingdom Fungi; phylum Ascomycota; class Saccharomycetes; order Saccharomycetales; family Saccharomycetaceae; genus Nakaseomyces; species Nakaseomyces uthaithaninus. The sequence continues at coordinate 30,572 of JAJLUB010000020.1, forward strand.
GAACTGCATACCCACCAACTGTTTCTCCTTTCATATATATGTAAAACATTACATCATTTCTTACAATTCTATATTTGCAAATGTACATTTGACAGCATAGAGACTTTGTAGAGAAATACAAAAGAAACTAGGAAACTTGATTTCTTTATCTTACCACAAATATCGTTCTACCCATTAAGGGTTCCTCATAGTATACATGAGACTGTATATTTTTTTACATGGAGTATATGCTTCAGTGAATATTAATTAATTACTCCATCTACAGGTAGCCGATTAAGAAATATCTATTTGAAAATACATAAAACTATATTAATATTTGAAACATTATCTTTGATGATATGGAATGGCCGTATTTAGAAAAGTTGTGTCTTTCCAAAATGGATGAGCAAGAAAAGTAAAATCTACAGCAAAAACATTAAAAATTATTTGAGAACAAGAAGCAAGATCCAATAACCAGTAAATAGATTTTGTAAAATTTTCGATTTTAATATTACTACAAGCAATATATTTACCATGCTATTTTAATATCTATTCATTCAATTAAAATTGGTTTTGCACATAATTCATATTTCCTTTGTTTTCTGCTATTTCCAGCTCAGTTTAAGTTAGCAAATTGAAAATTTCAAAAACCAATTGATCCCAATACGAATATAAGTTGATAATGCTTTATTTTTTAATTTCGAGAACATTTGCAACACCTACATCTCTTGTCATGCTGGACATTTTAAAAATCTTACAATAGGACTTAAGAGTTGTCACTATGTCACTTGCCTACCAGATTTTGATAGGTACGGTATATTCTGTGCGTGCTTACTGGGATTTTCAGTTAAGTAAGAAATTATTAATGAGTTACGGGCTTATTAAAGAATAACGTAATTCAACCAGGGGTTAGGAGAATCAATTATATAAGGAGAACAATTGAATTGTGAGAGAAATACTAATATTGACTTTTTCTCAGCATGGTTAGAAGAGATTCCAGACCAAGCCAATAGAGAATTAAATCCATTATGAGTGAAACAGACAAAGAGAAAACTGTACAAAGACCTGCCAAAAAGATTACTGGGTTCAGACTGGTGGCACTAATTGTTCTCATTGCCGGTGTATTCTACCAAGTTTATAATACACTAACTGAAGATGCTAATGTGATAGTTGGCGGTCCATTTGGGCAGGAGATGCCGGAAAATAGCTATAACAGATTGAAGAACATCAATGATAAAATGAGTGAGGATAGATATTTCCGTTCAATTGATGTACACTTCATTGCTGGAGAGCAAAGTGAAGGTGTGGGTGCTAGAGTGAGGAGATCCGTCGGTTCTTACCAGATGAGGCGATTCACTCCTTTCCTTATGTTAGATGATTTTACCGTTGCCCCACCTAATGGATTTCCAGATCATCCACACCACGGACAAGAGACGATTACTTATGTAACCGATGGGATGATTGCCCATGAAGATATAACTGGGTCAAAAGGTGTTTTATTTCCCGGAGATTTACAATTTATGACCGCTGGTAAAGGTATTGTGCATTCTGAAATACCGGTTACAACAGATGATGGGAAGCCATGCAGAGGTTTACAGCTTTGGGTTGATTTGCCAAAAGATATGAAAAATATTAACCCTCGTTACAGAAACCTGAGAGCAAATAAGACGCCAATTGCCAACCCTAGTGCTGATCTTGAGGTCCGCGTCATAAGTGGTAAGTCTTACGGTGTCGAATCCGTTAGAGATCTTGCCTACACTCCTATCCACTTGTATCACTTTATCACAAAGAAAACTGGAACTGAATTTGTTCAAGATATACCTGAAAACTTCAATGCTTTCATTTATGTGACCAAAGGTAAAATCACGATAGATGGAGAAGAGATTCCGCAATTTAGCTCCGCTTTTTTCAAAACTGACGGTAACGCTATCAAAGGTGCTTCGGCTACGGACGATGCAGAATTCGCTGTTATTGCTGGTGAAATTCTGGATCAAGAAGTAGTTCAACACGGTCCTTTTGTTGAAACTAATAGGGAAAAGCTAATGGAAGTCTTTAAAAATTACAGAGAAGAAACTAACGGTTTCGAAGGAGCCCACAGCTGGAGATCTTCCATTCATGATGGTATATCCGAAGCAGACGCTAGAAAGCTATATAATGAAGATCAGTAAATAGGTAAAATAATAAAGGCATAATTTCTATAATGTTGTTCTATCAAGACAATGATAAACTTTGTTAAATACATCATCCGTTTAGGAAAAGAAAACAATTCTTAAAAGACTGTAGTTCTGAATGATCAACGGAAAACTCGATCATAGCCGGTTATTGTAGATTAATGCGTTTTTGACATAGCACATGGACTATCTGGAATGAGTAATTGAATAATATTATATTTCTCAACTAAATGAGTTTGATAGGATCATTTACCTATAGAAAAAAATTAATACCAACAGCATAAAGTATAAAAAAAATTTTATTTCCTGATTCATCTCCTATTTCCGAATAATATCATAACAATACACCATAATTGCGACCTTGAAGTGAATCAAGGAAGAAGGTGCTTAGATCAACATATATCAACTAAGAATCGAATCAAGGATACTGATAGCAATGTATTACGTATTTTCTAGGTCTGGTTTGATTAAAAAATGGAATCTTATACTCAGCTACTAATCTAGTAATCCCTAATGTTGCAACTATGATTTCAACAGAACTAATTGAAGATTATTATCACTAATAAGTGCTTGAGGAAGGATAAAAGGAACACTTTCAAAGCATTATGAAGCAGAGAATGATAGGTATCATTTCCAACCTTTCGTAATTAAATAGAGATGAAAGCAAATTAGAAATCAGATTAATTTTTCCGTAGTTCAATAAATTTATTGTTTAACAGCATATTATGTTTCAACTGTACAATAAATAGAACAAATGAATAGTTTATAAAGCAAAAAAAAAATAGACTCCAACTGCAGTGAACATACTTAGAAACTTTGAGCGATATAGCTAAATTGTATTTTTAAAGGGAATTGAATGCAAATTATGCATCAAAGGTATTATTGGCACAGAGGTTATTTTATTCTGTGAGGTGTCATTGAGACGATCTTTGTATTAGCCTGTGAATTTCAAAGAAAAATTAGTGATTGCAATATTTTAAACTGCATAATATCATGCCTGCTTCGTAAAGTAAAAATAATTCAATACTAAATACCAGTCACATTTTTAGATAGAACATATTTCAGAGTTAATTTCTGACATCGCATGTACCAGTAGAAAACATAGAGATGATCTTCTTTTTGCACTTGTTATTTCTTTTGATATACTGTTAAATTTGCTAAGAAATCACCAATTGAACAATATTCACAAGTTGTTTGTACAGTTTTAAACAGGCACAAACTGAAGTCATTGTTAACGGCATTAAATCTCCGATAGATATTATTATTTTGAACGTAAGTTATCATCAAGAACGTATGGCAACTTGGCCGAGTGGTTAAGGCGAAAGATTAGAAATCTTTTGGGCTCTGCCCGCGCAGGTTCGAATCCTGCAGTTGTCGCTTTCTTTTTTATACTTCGTTAGAAAAAATAAGTCAACTCAACTACGTCATTGCCAAACAAAAATTTTAGTTTTGTGTCAAGCGGAAGACAATGGGAGGACCACAGAACTGACCGTTAACTGGTTAGGTTTTATGTAACTCAGCTTGTGTTGACCGGAATTTCTTTTTGTTTTCCGTTTCCTTAATTCTCTTTCTTCCTTTTTTTTACTATATTCCTCTGTGCTCATTGACAGAAGTTATCATTGGATACTGTTGGAGACTTTGTAAACGGGCAAATTGATCAATCCAATTGTCAGCAGCTTTTAGAGTTGAACCGCAAAATTTAGGAATGATACCAACAAGCCGTCATGGTAGAATATCATGTGGATGTCTTATTTGTTTACTGATCTTAGGTAAATATGTTGCGTAGGAATAAATTATTGGGAGGCAATCATTAACCTGTTTCTTCTCTTTTTGGGTAGATAAACGCTATAGAATGCGTTTAAACACTTTCAGGTATATACAAAGCTTTACACCGCATCTCTTACTTACAGGTTGAGTAAAAGACATCGACATCATTCTAGCAGAGAACATGGATACTTCTTCAACACCCACCCATTGTTCCTATACAATATTGTCTTGGTACCCAGGAACTGATGATGCCTTGGATTGCATAGGAAGAAGCCGGTTCAGAGGTGTAGGTACATGCTGATTGTGAGACAATACCCAAAGCGGTAATACATGTCTTTACATGCAGTTTTCCAACAGCATTTACAGATCAAGATTCTCACCTAAGGCTCTTTGTATATGTGTTACTTTTCTTTCTACTCACGTCAATTGTGTTTCTTTGCCTACTGTCCTAGCCAGGGTACGCAGAAAGGTGGTCGAGATGATAAAAGGAAAGACCAATGGTACCGATGATTGAACTATTTGCGCCAACCGGCGGTTCTTTCGTTCAAGGAACAGAAATAAGCAACATATTGCTTTTTCATTTCTCTTTCTCCAACCTTTGACTGCAAAAAAGAAATTGTATTGTCTTTCTTCCTCTGTCCTGACTGCACTACACTTTTTCCTTGGCTGCACCGAAGTTTCTGTTGCACCGTCGAAAAAAAAAATGCCCTGGTTCCTCTCGACCTCACTCATGCTAGAGTATTCTATAGCTTGTTCACGAATTGTTTTCTTGTTCAAGCATGAAATGCCCTCCACTCCACCCTGTAGTGCACATTCGTCTGTTAGCGTGATTTCATGGAGAACGACAGGATTGGGAGGAGATTTAATACTGGAAGACACAGTATCACCGTAGTGCCTCTATACCCTTTGTACAAATTTATCCTCTTCATATTTTTTCAAGAATGTTAGTTTTGTATACATGAGGCAAACGCCAACTTTTGACACAACACCAATGTGGGCATGTCCCATATCTTCTGTGAGCTTTCTGTCCCTCAATTTGTCCACCCCACTTTATACCATTGATTCCGCTTTCTTTTTGTATCACTACGTAGAACCGAACAAAGGAAAGTTCCAACTAACTCTTCTCACTCGCTCTTCCCTGCCCCTCCCCCCACCTCAATGGACTGTTGTCTACTCTCCTTCATCTCCTAGTCCTAGACCACTTGCGTCTAACTCTACTCCTAAATATACACGAATCAATTGTATTTAACAAGAATAGGAATTTGCTTGACGATTAACAGGTTTTCCACATATTGCTGCTATGAAAAAAACCTTCTTTCCCCTTCGTACGTGTTCGCGCTAATAAAGATAAGAACAGTACTAGCGTATATATAGTCTATTGTCAATACCCACCCCCTCTACAAGTAAACAGTGAGGAAACTATAGACCTACTTAGATCAGATCATCTCTAGTCCAGAACCAGTTGATCTCTTCCTTCCCACACCTTGTGCTTGCAACTGATATCAGATATACAAACAGTTCTGCTCTCTGAATCCAGCTCTAAACCCAAGAAGGAACCATAGCCATTGAAACTTTGGCCCCCTCCACTCCATTTAAACAACTACGCTGAAAGAACGTCGCTCGCCCCGTGTACCTTTTTTGCACAAGGAACCGAAGGAAAAAACCTCGAAGACAGAGCAGGCAGAAAAAAAATTCTAACAAAGCAAGGAAAAAAAAAAAATCCGAAGTCTTTGCAGTTGGAGCATTACATAGAAAGGAGCAAAAGCCAAGACAATTTTACTGGGGAAAGCCAATACTTTGAGGACTCCCGAAGGACAAAATTTGCATTTATAAAGTGCGAGAATTGTAATATTAGAACAAAAGCATTGTCGCCTTTTGTAGCCATAATTCGAGCTAAGGAATTTTTTTTTAGGGAAATTGCGAAACCTAGAAACCAGTTTCCACAGGATAAGTTTTGACAGATTCAAAAGGTATTTAGATTTTAATCTTCAAAATATTCAGTGATTCTAAAGAATTGAAAAAAACAACAACACTAGTGCCTATAAACCAAGACAGTCTATTTAGTCCCACGCTGAGTTTTTGACTCCGCACTATTTTTTGGTAAATCATAATTCCAGACACTACACTAATCACCGTTTGTCGCTATGGGTATTTGTGGGTCCAAGGCTGTTAAATCACCTTCCGAAGAATCCAAGACTTCCAGGACTGGTGCCGTTAAGAAGGCTGATGTCACTAAGTCTACGAAGAACTCGTCGAAACAAAACATAAAATCTGCTAACCATGATCTCGTCGGTTCAGACAGCACGACACAGAACAACAACAGCAATATCGACAGCCCATTACAAAGGACAACGTTGGCAGAAGAACTACAGAACACTAGAGGGCTGCCGATAGACCAAACTACTGATTCCAGTAGCCAGACGAACCAAAAAGCTATAAAAGTGCTGCTGCTGGGTGCTGGTGAGAGTGGTAAATCAACAATCTTGCAACAGTTGAAGATCCTACACCAGAATGGTTTCAGCAGGCAAGAACTTATAGATTATACTCCACTAATATATGACAATATCATCGAAATCGGTAAAGACATTATTAGTGCAAGAAGGAAATTCAATGTCAAGTTGGAAGATCCTTCCATTACTGAAGCAGATCTAGACAAAATAGCCAATTATACCAGCACCAGGAAGAATATGGATGATCTTTCTGATTCTAATGAATTTGAAGATTCGAACAATATTGATAAGATTAATAACGAACTTCGTAACACGACAAGTATAGTTAGCAACGACGATTTTCCGAAGGAATTTTATCCTATACTGTCGAAATTATGGAAACTCAAATCTACTCAAGATCTCATAGTCAGTGAAAAATCATCGCAAGTATACCTCATGGATTCCACTAGGTACTTTTTAGATAATTTAGACAGGATCTGCAACACTCCAAATTATATTCCTACTGAACAAGATGTTCTTAGGTCCAGACAGAAGACATCTGGTATTTTTGACACAGTTGTTAACATGGGCAGCAACTTTCAAATGCACATATTTGACGTTGGTGGACAGCGGTCTGAACGTAAGAAATGGATTCATTGTTTCGACAATGTAACTCTGGTGATATTCTGCGTCTCGCTTTCTGAGTATGACCAGTTCCTAATGGAAGATAAGTCGCAGAATAGATTCCAAGAGTCATTGGTCTTGTTCGACAATATTGTTAACAGCAGATGGTTTGCAAGAACCTCTGTCGTCTTATTTCTTAACAAGATTGATCTGTTTGCGGAGAAGATTCAACGTGTGCCCCTAGAAAATTATTTCCCTGACTACATGGGCGGGAAAGATATCAACAAGGCCGCTAAGTACATTCTTTGGAGATTTGTACAGTTGAATAGAGCCAATTTAAACATCTATCCACACGTCACCCAAGCTACTGATACATCAAATATCAAACTTGTTTTTGCTGCCATCAAGGAAACAATACTGGAGAATCTACTCAAGGATTCAGGTGTCTTACAGTAAATGGAAAAAAAAATAGACAATTAGTGGATTGCCAATTATTTTAATACAGAAATTAATTTATTCAGAGTCAGTTTTTTTTTTTTCTATTCTTCGATCGCCATTAATTTTCATTCACTGCACATCTTACCTCTTCATGAGTTACTGCAAGTCCACCCCCCCTCATTACTATTCTTCATTCTCATTATTATTTAATATTGTTTTATTACAAATTATTCATCTGTTGGAACGTTTAGCAACTATAGAATACAGTTACCAATTGATGAACTCACTACTTCTACTTTTTTTCTGCAATTAAATTTTTTTCCCTGAATTCTTTTTATTTACTGAATGGATAGACCTATATAGAAATGAAACTACAAAGAAAGCCCATTCGATTCGTTAATACTATAAATTCCTTACATTTCCTCTGTATTCCAACATCACAAGCAGAAAACTATTAGCAACTGCTTATACCCTCTGCTCAGTCTTGAATTGGCTCCTCCCAACGGACCCGTCATCCAAAATAGTAGTTCCGAGATGCACAGAGAAAAGGCGTGGTGGACCCTGAAATACCAATATCGAAATCCCGATGTTTTCTTCGTTGTCCCTTCACGAAAGACCGTTTTCCTTCCTGCCGGACAGAAAAAATGCAAGAAAAACGAGAGAACGCTATAAGCTCGATGGTGTTTTCGTGTGGGACCAGTTTTCTGAGCAATTCTTTCTCTAGTTTCACACCCCATAACGTTGGTGCATAGACAGCCTGGATATATAGTAGATAGATACTAGTGTCAATTTTGATTTCATTTCATTTTTGTTGCAAATCTAATTCCTATTGAAGGATAATTGGCCAATTGCAGAGAGGAATCAAAAATTAAGAGAGGAACAAGAAAAAAGCTGAAATACAAGACGATTATGACAGTTTTTGAGTATTTGCAGCATGCTGTAGATAGTCCTAACATCCCATGGAAGGGTATTATTACTGGATTCTGTATTGGCCAATTTGCATTTGAGAGCTATCTTACTTACAGACAATACAAAGTTCTGCAGAGGAACAAGTTACCTGCGGTTCTAGCGAATGAGATTGATAAGGAAACATTTGAAAAATCGCAAGAATATTCTAAGGCCAAAGCTAAGTTTTCTATTTTCACGGATTTGTTCAACTTGGCGCAAAACTTGATGTTCATTAAGTATGACATCTTACCTAGATTGTGGCATGTCGGTGCCAAGCTGAGCAGTTGTGTATTGCCTGTAAAATACCAGGCGGTATCCACAATTGCACAGAGTTTGTGGTTTCTGGCAGTTCTTTCCAACATTTCTACTATTATAGGAATCCCAATTTCTTACTACAGACATTTTGTATTAGAAGAGAAATTTGGCTTCAACAAGTTAACCATCAAGTTATGGGTCACTGATATGATCAAGAGCACTGTCCTGAGTGCTGTATTTGGTGTTCCGATCTTGTTTGTATTCTTGAAGATCTTTGAGAAGTTCCAAACCAACTTTTTGTGGTATATCTGTCTTTTCGTTTTTGTTGTCCAGATCCTGGCAATTACTATAATCCCAGTATTTATCATGCCATTATTCAACACATTTACCCCACTTGACGACGGTGAGTTGAAAGCATCAATCGAAAACCTAGCAAGAAATATTGGATTCCCATTGGACAAAATTTTTGTTGTTGACGGCTCCAAGAGATCTTCCCACTCAAATGCCTACTTCACTGGTCTACCCTTTACCAACAAAAGAATTGTATTATTTGACACTTTGGTGAACGAGAGTTCTGTTGATGAAATAACTGCTGTTTTGGCTCATGAAATTGGTCACTGGAAAAAAAATCATATTGTTAACATGCTTTTAATTAGCCAAGTCCATATCTTCGCTATCTTCTCGTTATTTACCAGTGTTTACCGGAATGTCTCCTTCTACAAAACTTTTGGGTTTAATGTAGGTCTCAGTGAGTCTTTAAACATCGTGGCAGGTCCAACTACAGTTTTTACTCCAGATTTCCCAATCATCATTGGTTTCATGCTCTTCAACGACTTGCTGGCCCCATCCGAATGTATCATGCAATTTGTTATGAGTTTAATCTCAAGAACACACGAGTACCAGGCCGATGCATACGCCAAGGCTTTGGGCTACACCCAAGACCTTGGGAGAGCTTTAATTAACCTACAAGTTAAGAATCTATCCACGATGGATGTTGACCCATTGTACTCAAGTTACCACTACTCTCACCCAACACTTGCAGAAAGACTAACAGCTATCAAGTTTGTTAACGAAAAGAAGAAGGAGTGATTTTTTAATACCTTTCAGACATACCGACAAGCCACCTTCAAATTATGCTACTATATTGCTATGCAATGATATAGAAAAAAAAAAAATAGAATAATTTTTACATTTTTTCCACATGGAGAGTCGAGGGGGATTGACATTGAAACCTTCCACACACTTATCATTATATAACCAAATATTCCGTTATTCTATTATGTAGAAGCCCCTGGAACTATTACGTGGGTCATTATGATGTATTAATGGACATAGACCGAACTCGGATTACTATCGCTGAATACGTAACCTCACGTTGTAATGCTTTGCCACCCTTTTGATGAGCGGCCGAGAAAAGAAGGAAGGGAGGGGAGAGAGAATCTAAAGATTGCAGTTAACGCAGTAAGTTGAGAAAGTGTCTTCGTTGCCTAAAACTTCAATTCGATTGGTTCTCAAAAAGCTTGAACGCCTTCGAAACTATCGCAAGAGATATCCAATTCTTCATACTAGAACAAAAGATTTCAAAGCAGTGTCACCATAGAATTTTGTGCACTATCTTAGTTTGAATTGAGTGAGCCGAGCAGTTATTCTTAAAATATTGAGCAATGACAACTGATGTAGCGACTGCGGTCGGTAATAAGGACGTGAACGGTGAAGAGGTTAAAGGAGAAGTCAAATACGCCGAAGAAAATACCATGGAAGAAATTATAGAGACCCTCAAAGTTATTGCTAAAACAACTGCAACATTGGATCCACGCTATGTTTGGAGAGCATTGAAAGATTTGAGCAGTATTAGAAAAAACCATTTGAAACAGGAAACGCTCACAATCTTGGTGACAGTTTTGTACCCTGATGCTTCCGAATACAAACAAAATTTACTAAAGTATATCAACGATAAACACAAGAGCAAAGTTTCTCATGAGGCAGAAATCAGGGCTAAATATCCAGCGACCTTTTATGAAATCACTCCTGATGGTAAATCTTTGATTGTCTCCGCTGAAATCAATTCTTTTGTGCATTTGTTGGTTCAATTGTATTTATTGGATTCTGGAAAGATTGAAGAACTAAATGACTTCAATACCAAAATAATTATCCCAAAACTTCTAACTTTCTATAATCAGAGATCGTTGGATTTAATAAACGCAAAGTTATGGTTTTACATTGTTATGGCACGTGAAAGATTAGAAAAGAAACAATACAATGCCGTTCTGCGTAACGAGATGACCAAATTCTTGAAGACAGCCTCTTTGAAGCATGATAATGAAACTAGGGCAATGCTAATCAGTTTGATCATGAGAAATTATTTAGCTTCTGGTGAAGTTGAAGCTGCGGCAGATTTTGTAAATAAGGTGGATCCACTAACACTTGATGTATCCAGTCCATTGGAAGCAAGATTTTTCTTCTATTTGTCTAAAATCAATGCAATTCAACTTGATTACTCTACAGCTAACGAGTACATCATAGCTGCAATCAGAAAGGCACCACACACAAAGAACAGTCTGGGATTCTTACAACAGGCAAACAAGTTGTCCTGTGTTATTCAGCTCCTAATGGGTGACATTCCGGAGCTTTCTTTTTTCCATCAAGAGAATATGGAAAACTCCTTGATTCCATATTATCACATCTCTAAAGCTGTCAAGCTGGGTGATTTGAAAAAATTCACTTCAACAATAACTAAATATAAGCAGCAACTGATAAATGATGATAACTACCAAATTTGTGTGAGACTGAGATCAAATGTTATAAAGACTGGTATCAGAATTATATCTTTGACTTATAAGAAAATATCTCTAAAAGATATTTGTTTGAAACTTCATCTTGAATCAGAGCAAACTGCAGAATATATGGTGTCAAGAGCGATAAGAGATGGTGTTATTGAGGCCAAGGTTAATCATGAAAAAGGGTACATAGAAACTTCTGAAGTTAACAATACCTATGACACCAAAGATCCTCAAAACGTCTTTGACGAAAGAATTAGATTTGTGAACAAATTGCATGATGAAAGTGTTGTTGCAATGAGATACCCTGAAGACAAAAAGGGCTTTAGAAAAAACAATGAAGAACACGAATTTCTGGATGGCGAATTGCTAGACGATTTATCAGATTTTTCAGATATTGATGATCTAGGTTTCTTGTAAGAGTAAGATAATATATATGATTTTCATTAGCATATAATGTCACATTCAAAAAGATATGTAAAAATCCAAATTGTTATTATTTGTCATCGATAGGTTATAATTGTGATCGCTAAGATAGAAAATAATGAAAGGCTTCACGAGAGATAGTTTTTCACTGAAAACCGATATCAGTTGTACCATTCATCAGTAAAGCAGTACTAATATTTCAAGACTAAATTTCTACGCTGTATCATGTATCAAAACTATTAATGCATATTAGTTTCGGTGCTCATCTTAGTGTAGTGCTTATTTTTGGATTTGGATTTCGTTTTTACGTCGCCATTTCATTCTCGCCTTCAAGTAGCAAAATCATAAAAAAGCAGGTGAGGTTGAAAAAATCAGAAGCGAACATCATGGAATACCAACACCGTAGTATTTATTGCCTGTAAGCTGTCAAAACTTGTTGAATTCCTTATCATCTATAAGGCATCGAGGAATACGAAAGATAGGTTTAGAGTTGGCTTCATTTTCACATATCTCAGCATATAGATTTTTTTTTTTTGTTTCTAAATTGACAAACAGCATATATTTCAGGACAAAACAACGACACCAAAGAAATAAAAAAACTGAGCTTAAAACGTATTCGATAAGAAGTATTCAGCGAACTAAACAGAATTGACATTAGCTATGGAGGAAGATAAAACTGCACACAGTAAAGGAATAAGTCTCGCTCTAGACCCGAATTTAATAACACTACCGATACACCCTACTTCTTCATCACCAACAATCGCATCAGTTACTGCAGTGGAGGCTTCTAACAAAGATAGCAATGAAGATGAGATTACTTCTAAAGTGGACTTGAAAGCAAATGATGAGTCTGTTGGTCAGAAATCATTGATAGGCAATCCCTATGAGAGGTATGGACAGATGAAACTGAGTCAACTAATTCCCCTAATTACACAACAGAGAGGACCTGGTGTAAAATTTGCCAATATAACTGAGCAACTTTTACAAGACGAAATTTTGAGAGAGGATAATATCGAAAATGATCAATTGAACATCAAGAGTGATGCAGGCGATCTGGAAATAAAAAATGAAGAATCTGAGGAAAACCCAGATGAGATGGATATCGACAATGGGAATTTGACTGACAGTATTGCACGGAACTCCAGTACTACAGAATTTAATGATGAAGAAAAATTGAGTGAAGACTTCAAAGATTCAAAACCAAAAGATCTTGGCAGCTCAATAGGTACGACTTCAACTGAAGTTCAATTAACTCAGGAACAGTTCAACAAACTGCGTAAAGATATGCTAGAACATGTAAATATGGCCATGAATGAATCATCACTAGCTATGGAGTTTGTTAGTCTCTTATTATCACCCGTTCGTGAGTCTACAGCGGTATCCTCTATGTCTCCGTTCCTGAAGAAAACAGTGAGTCCTGGTTCTTTGAATAGTGACAAAGTACCTCCCCTCGATAAATCACTGCATGATAAACTACTACTTAGAGTTACAAGTAGAGGCTGCAGAATAAGAGCTTTAAACCAATCTAGGTCTCTTTTGAGACAAAACTTCTTGGAGGTCTCCAATTCGATCAGAAAGGAGCATGATTTTTGGCGCAAGATTTCAAATAACATCAGTAATAAGGATGTAATTTTCAAACTTAGAGATAGACAAACTAATCGTAGATCACTTGGTTTGAAATATGGTTATGAAGATTCAGGTTCCACATACAAGCATGACAGTGGAACAGCCATTCTAAGAGCAAATAGCGAATCGGATAGATTAGAATTGATTCCATTTACTGCTGGTAGATCAACTGGAAATTTCAGATACAAAGAAAAATTTATTAGGGTTCGGATATTCACGAAAATTGAGTCGGAGGGGGATTACATCTTAAGTGGTGAAAGCAGTTTAGATAAATTATTTGTCAACCATGACAATGAAAATGATCTGAAAAACGAAAACATTCGGTTGCAAATATCAAAACTAAAATTCTTCATATTCGAACAAGAATTAATGCATCAACTGAAAAAAGAATGCAGTTATTTAATTTCCTATGGTGTAACAGTAGAGAATGAGCACAAGATTATTATTGAACTACCGAATGAAAAGTTTGAGATTGAATATTTAAACTTAGATGACGACTCAGTTATCAACCATAAACAAGATGCTCCCAAATCCAATGATAAGAGAGCAGACTTGATTCTAATAACACTTCGGATGCTGCTCTTGGTGGTATATAAAAAAAATCTAAGAAATAAACTGAATGCGGGAAGTAGGAAAAGTTTTATTTCAACGGAGAAGGATATTTTATTGATCAGACCAATCCTGGGGAAAATGAAACATACCAACCACAGATTACTACTCAAGAAAATCATAAAGGATTGTGTTCTTGATGTGGTAAAGGATGCTGAGATTGTAGAGTCAGATATCCAGGAGAAGAGCAATGTTTCAGATTCGGAGATTACTTGGATCCAGGATGCTCATTTGGTGAAACTAAACAAGGATATAGCAGCCTTTGACCATCTCCTCAATGTTGGCAAAAAGAAATTTGAGATAGATCTCAAGAAAGCAGGCATGCTCCAATTGGTACTCTCCTCCCCAAATTATTGTAATGCCCATGTCTCGATCTATTACAAGCATCCTACAAAGAATGCAACCTTTAATACATCATCCACTGAGTTCAAAGAGGTTGAAGAATTTTTGCATTTCCTAATATCTACATACGTGTCCACAGACTAAGCAACCAGTGACCTATTTGTACTAAAATATGTACGGTTAAATATCAACATAGTTGAACTGAATTTTCGTCATCAGTGTGAAAGGCTCACTCCTCTCTTACGTTCCAAGGAATCGGTTATTGGGGGAAATACTGACTGAAGAAAAAAGCCAGAGAGACTAAGAAATATACTTGATAGGGAAGGCTAAAATTCCGGAACTGTAGCTGTTAGCAATCAATTCACTGAAGGTACAAATTAACAATTCTTTGAAGTCTTCTGCGAATTGTCTGCGTAACTGGTCAGAAAACAATTCAACAACTTAACTGTCAAAAACAATTCTTTTAGCATACTTAAGATGACTTACACTCTGACTATCCTCGGGTGCGGTGTTATGGGACAAGCCGTCCTTTCAGCTATTTACAAGGCTCCCAAATCTGAAGATGAGCAAGTCAGGAAGCTATATCCAAGCAAGATCATAACCTGTAACCATGATGACGCCAGCGCTGCTCAAGTCACTGATCTCATCAACACCTTTGATGCCTCTCCTAACGGAATTGAAGTCAATTCCACATTTGGCAACAACGTTGATGCTGTGAAACAATCCGATGTTATTATCCTTGGTACCAAACCATTCTTAGCTGAGCAGGTTTTGGACGGCGTGAAGGACGTCATCAAGGGGAAGCTAATAATCTCTCTAGCTGCCGGCTGGACAATTGGCCAGCTGCAGACATACACTCCAAACGTCTCCAGGGTGATGACAAATACCCCAGCCAAGTATGGCTATGGTTGTGCAGTTGTGTCGCACTCGCCAGAGGTCACGGAGGAGCAGAAGAGCCTGGTCAGCCAGCTGATCGGCCATGTCGGCAAGTATGTCGAGCTCCCAGAGAAGAACATGGACGCTGCAACAGCCCTCGTTGGCTCGGGCCCAGCCTTCGTGCTGCTGGTGCTAGAGTCTCTGATGGAGAGCGGTATCAAGATGGGCATCCCACTGAAGGAGAGCACCGAGTGCGCCATCAAGGTGCTCGAGGGCACAGCCAAGATGGTCGAAGAGAGCGGTGTGCACCCCAGCGTCCTGAAGCACCAAGTATGCACTCCAGGCGGCACCACAATTGCCGGCCTCTGCGTCATGGAGGACAAGGGAGTCAAGTCCGGCATCATCAGAGGTGTGGAGGAAGCCGCAAGGGTTGCTGGCGAACTGGGAAAAAAGTAGATACATAATAATATTATTTAAGCTCTAACTTCTCAACTACACACGCAAAAACAAAACAATCAGTAAACTGTTAGCCTGCACTGCTGACCAATAATTAAAACAACTAGAAACGTATATGTATATACTAGGAATTGCAACCGGCCCATACATAATATCGAGTATACCTGTATACGCTCAACCACATGATATGACGTCATGGCATGACAACGTTGCTTTGCTAAGACGTCCATCACGAGAAACACAAGCGTGACTCATCACTAACGACAGAATTCGGATGAACGGGATTCGAGAAGTTGAAAAGCGAAGAAAAACTCGAAGAAACATTCGCGGTGTGCCTGCTGTCCCTTCCCCCCACACGGACAGTGCGTGGAGCTGGGGGGGATGGACGTCACTGCGAGCATCTCCGAGATCCCCACAGGCTGTTGTGCGGGCTATTCTCTGTGCTTCCTCTCTCTATCACGTTCTTTCCCTGCATCCCCCCCACCACCCCAGGGCAGTGCGTGACTCAGTCACGCACTGCCTGAGACGTCAAAAAGCGCGTTTGTAGGCGAGAAAACGCGGGGGGAGGTGGGGGGGGATGGCTTCAGCTCTGTGATCACTCTCTCGGGGTTCGGTCATCGGCTGGCTATATAAGGAAGTCATGCGATGAGAGGACATCTTTACATTTAGGAACGTATCTGCGTTGCTCAGGTCTCTAGTCTTTACACAACTGCAAGAAGAGTACACTGTATATGTACCTTGAGATATTTAGTTGAGGGGGAAAAAGAAACAGTTTGAAGTAAAGTATGTCGCCAAGAGAAGAAGAAGGGACGTTCTCTCATGAGGAGAGTCTGCCAAAGCTTCCTCTTCCCGAGTTGGCTACCACCTTTGAGCAGTTGAAGGCCAGTTTAGAGCCTCTTTACTATGCTGATGGATACTACCAGCATCCGTTGGATCCCGAGCAGATACAGTCGTTGTCGTCTACGTTGAGCGAATTTTCGGAGAGTGATGCTGCCAAGAAGCTGCAGGAGAAGTTGAGGGAGTTTGATGAGCAAAACAGCTGTTATCTGGACAAGTTGCACCTGGACATCAACAACCAGACGTCGTCGAAGGAGGTGGCAGATGATGTGCTGCCCAGGAACCCATTCCTGCTGCTGGCGGACGATGCGGTGGTGGAGATAACGCAGGCTGAACGTTCAGCTGTCCTTGTGCACTCCGCGTTGCGGTTCATCTCAGCTTTGAAGACTAACAAGCTACCGGCAGACGTGAACACTAAGACAGGCAGGTACCTGTCGATGGAACCGTACCTGAATCTGTTTGGGACCACCAGATGCCCTATCTTTGAGGAAGGTGAGGTCGAGAACTTCGATCTCGACAAACCGTACACAGCTTCAGATCTAGATGGTGAAGAGAGCAGCGATGAGTTTGATGATGACTACGAATTCGAGAACGAACATGAGGAGAAGGAGCTAGCACAGGAGAGGGCATCCAGTGCCGAAGGGGGCAGACCAGCCACAACTGAAGAAGATGACGGCCCAGAGCCCAAAAAGATAATACAGGAGACACAGAAGAAAATACTCGGGAACAGTTGCAAATTACGGAGAAATTCGAGAAGCGAAAGACCGGATACCGCCGGTGAAGGTGAAGATGACATTACGAAGGAGTTTTTCAGACGTCACGGTATTACTGTGAAAAGGCATTCGGAGTCTAGACACGTTTTGGTCATCTCCAAGGGTCAGTATTATACCGTCGATGTTTTGGATGAAGAAAATAGAATTCTGTATAACAGCAATCAATTAACCTCTATTTTCGACCATATTTTGAATGACTCTGAAAAATCTTACAGCTTTAAAAAATCTACGGCGTTGGGTAGTTTGACTTCTCACTCATTCAAGAACTGGAAATACGCTAGGAAGAGATTACAAAAAAGATATCCAAATGAACTTCATTTGATCGATTCTGCCTTGTTTGTCCTTGTGCTTGACGAATCAGCAGGGAACAGTGAAAGCGTTGAAGAGGACAATGCTGAACTAACCCCAGGCTCTGTGCAATCTACTTCTGAGACATGTAAGAGGCTTTTCTATGGCACAAGCCTTATCGACAATGCTGGTCATCAAGTAGGTTCATGTGTTTCAAGGTGGTACGACAAATTACAACTTATTGTCACTAAGGATGTCAAAGCCGCCATGATTTGGGATTCGTTCACTTGTGACGGTTCAGTTGTTTTAAGGTTTACCTCTGAGACATACACTGAATCTATTTTAAGGTTAGCCAGGGCTGTTAATTCTGGTGATCCCAGGTTTTCCCTTTGGCCATCTGTCATCGATGCTGTTTGCGATAAAGAAATTGCCAAAACTGCAGGAGATATCAAATCTGGTGAACTGAGCCCCGACTTACTTGTTAATAAAATTGATTGGTCTTTCAGCAATATTTTGAACACTCATGTCCATCTATCTGAGACCAAACTAGCTGATTTGATTTCAAAGCACAACATTGTTAGATCCTCAGTTCCTCTTGGTAGACGCTCAGCTCAAAGACTTGGAATAAATCCTGACTCCATGATCCAAGTTGCACTCCAAGTTGCATTTTATGCTTTGTACGGTAAGATGGTTTATGGGTTTGAGCCAATTTCCACGAGAAGTTTCAAAAACTCAAGATCTTCTTTTATTAATATACAAAACAAAGAACTTTTGGAACTGTGCCAGTTATTTATCTCAACCTCTATGGATGGAATGGGAAAATTGGAAAAATTTATTCAAACCTGTCAAAAGCATACTGAGACAGTAAGGTTAGCAAAACAAGGTAAGGGTTTCGAAAAGCATTTTAGCGCCCTTAAATATATTTATAAATTCCACAATATGTTTGGAATAGAATTAAGTGAAAAGGACAAGGAAATTGCCGGTGCAGTATTTGATAGTGAGGCAATCGCTCCGTTCTCTCAACCTGAATTAATTGTGGCAAATTGTGGAAATTCTGCAACTACAACGTTTGGAATTACACCAGCCGTACCTCATGGATTTGGTATTGGTTATATCATTAAGGATGATCAGTGTGATCTAACAGTTACCTCACAATTTAGACAAGGGAGCAGATTACTATTTATGTTGAACTGGACCCTAAATGAAATTCGGAGCTACTGGAAACTTGCAAGAACGACATCACAAACTAAGTCCGGTGTTAAGATTAGTCCCTTGGTTGACAGATTGTATGAACTGGATAATGCCATTAACGGTAAAAATAGGTCATCATCAAGTGTTAATATGAACACTGCATATGGACTGTTTGATCTAGATGCTCATGTTGATAGCAGAAGTGTATCAAAGTCACCATCTGTAAAAAATTTGTCATCTAAATTTGCAGAAATGACTCCAATCAATCCATTGATTTCAACGCACTCTAGCTTGGCTTTATCTGTTCCAACGGAGTCAGAAAAATTGAATACTGGTCACCAAATCCTGCAGTTCCAACCAAAGATACTTTCAGATGAAGTAGACGAGGAAGAACTGATGATATCAGCATCTGAAGCTAAAAAACGAAATGTAATTGATTCAAAATTCGATATTGACTTCGACAGATCTCGGGTTGGAAGAAAAGTTGTTACTTTTGACTAGTCAAAATACATCTTATCAAAAATATAATTCGTATCCTGCTTCCGAGCTCTCCTATTTTCTTGACTGCCCTAATACTCTCTAAATGAACAGTTAGTTATTGAGTACTGTAGCTTTAAAGGTTTCAATTCATTTTGAAAACCAACCACAAAAGCAATCTAATTTCTACATTTGGTAAGGGCTTTTTGTTGCTGATGTACGTACTATATAATAGCATTAATGTATTACTCAATTGAAACTCTTTTAGTCCCTTCGTGCAGCAGAGTTATGGTACATCTCAAACCACATACAAAACAGAATAACTATCGACGAATTATATCAATCAGGTGATTATACGTTCATAAATACTGAAAATTTTTTATTTTTACAATGAGCGGCCGATGAGTGGAATAAGCAATAGCAAGCTTTGTGTGAGACAGTATCGCGTAGCAAAATTGGAAGGTGACCAAATAAGAAAGCTAACTGATTTTCTAATCTTAATTTAGTTGCTTTTGTGTTTGATTCTTTTGGGAACTTAAGCAGAAGAATAAAATCCACGCGCAATGTCTGACCTACAAGAGCAAGAGCCAACAATTATCATCAATGGTGACCTTCCACCTTTGGAAGAAGACAACCAATACGAAGAGATAGAACAAGAGGAGGAGATTGTTGAGGAAAAGCCAAAGAAGAAAGTCGCTTTTACAGGATTGGAAGACGGTGAGTCAGAGGAAGAAAAAAGAAAGCGTGAATTCGAAGAAGGTGGCGGTTTGCCAGAACAACCAACCAATCCTGATTTTTCTCAGTTGAACCCTCTTTCTGCTGAGATCATTAACAGACAAGCCACAATTAACATTGGTACCATTGGCCATGTCGCTCACGGTAAATCTACTGTTGTCAGAGCAATCTCTGGTGTTCAGACTGTTCGTTTCAAGGATGAGCTGGAACGTAACATTACGATTAAATTGGGTTATGCCAATGCCAAGATATATAAATGCCAAGAGCCAACCTGTCCGGAACCAGATTGTTACAGATCATTCAAATCAGACAAAGAGATATCACCAAAATGTCAAAGACCGGGCTGCCCTGGCCGTTACAAACTAGTTCGTCATGTTTCGTTCGTTGACTGTCCTGGTCACGATATTTTAATGAGTACTATGTTATCAGGTGCCGCTGTCATGGACGCAGCTCTTCTTTTGATTGCAGGTAACGAATCTTGTCCACAGCCTCAAACATCCGAACATTTGGCTGCAATTGAGATTATGAAGTTGAAGCATGTCATTATTTTGCAAAACAAAGTCGATTTGATGCGTGAAGAAAGTGCTCTAGAGCATGAACAATCTATTCTGAAGTTTATCAGAGGTACAATTGCTGACGGTGCTCCAATTGTCCCAATCTCAGCTCAGCTGAAATACAATATCGATGCCGTTAATGAGTTCATTGTCAAGACTATTCCAGTTCCACCAAGAGATTTCATGGTTTCCCCACGTTTGATTGTTATCCGTTCTTTTGATGTCAACAAACCTGGTGCTGAAATTGAAGACTTGAAGGGTGGTGTTGCTGGTGGTTCCATTCTGAATGGTGTTTTCAAGTTGGGTGACGAAATTGAAATCAGACCTGGTATTGTCACTAAGGATGACAAGGGTAAGATTCAATGTAAGCCAATCTTCTCCAATATTGTTTCTCTATTTGCTGAACAAAATGATTTGAAATTTGCAGTTCCAGGTGGTTTGATTGGTGTTGGTACAAAGGTTGATCCAACTCTATGTAGAGCAGATCGTCTTGTCGGTCAAGTCGTTGGTGCTAAGGGCCATCTACCTAATATTTACACTGATATTGAAATTAACTACTTCCTACTGCGTCGTCTATTGGGTGTTAAAACAGAGAAACAAGCTAAGGTTAGAAAACTGGTTGCTAATGAAGTTCTTATGGTCAACATTGGTTCTACTGCCACCGGTGCTCGTGTTGTTGCTGTTAAGGCTGATATGGCAAGATTACAACTAACATCTCCAGCTTGTACAGAGGTTAATGAGAAGATTGCTCTATCTAGACGTATCGACAAGCACTGGCGTCTAATTGGTTGGGCTACTATCAAGAAGGGTACTACCCTAGAACCAGTTGTTTAATCAGCTTTCCTATTCCTTCATCAAATAAACTCCGATTTTCAACGTAAAATCTTTTTAGGCAATAATACTGTCATCTCAATGTATACTCCAAATTAATGTAATTAAATATATTTTCGCATTTCAGTTATTTTCTGAAAGTCAGATCGTTAAATTTGGGAAGTTTTAGCCATGAATTCTCTCTAGCTTCTCAAGTATTACAAAAACAACAATAACTGCGAGATTTTATGCTGAACTATTAATTGGATACATATAATTTGAATTAAATACGTATATGCGTAAATGCTGTGTTTTATCAAACTACCACTAATAAAAGTCTGCTAAATCTTTAGATACACCTGGATTCTCCTTCATAACTTCCCGGTTTTCCGCAGAATTTTTTGAGCTAGTTTCATTGGTAGTATTTCCGTCCCGCTGATCTCTTTTTTGATCAGAGTTTCCACTTTTGGTTTGTTTTTTCCACTCGTTTCCTCTACTATAGTTATTGTCATTATGCTCCCTAGTATTGAAGTATTCGTAGGGTCTGTTAGGTAGGCTGCTATGTCCTTGCTGTCTAGGTCGATGATTCCAATCATTATGATGGTACGTCTTGTTTCTGTAGCGATTCAACGTATTTGTTGTAACTTTATCATCCTCGATGGTTTCTTCACTTTGAAAGTCATTTCGAGTGTTATTATAACGGCTATTTTGTCTTCCATACTCTCTTACTTGTTTACCACCATTATTTTGTTGAGATAGTTTATGCTGGTTGTTAGAGACATTTCTGTTTGCATCCACATTCGTCGAGATAACAAGGCGGTTTTTATTGAAATTTGATGATCTCTGATCATTGAACCGACTTCCAGGTTTAGGACCCGGATGCAAATTTGGAGATGGGTTATATCTACTAGTCTTAACTGTTTGCACATTGTCACTCAATTTCAGCCTCTTATTGATATTCAAAGGTTGATTCGAAGTCTCCTTGTCCGTTTTATTAGGCAGTTCTCTTTTCCGGGTGTTGTCTATAATATTTTTAGCTGGTGAAGCAGCATCTTCATTAACATGGCCGGGTGGTGCACTTGGCGCCTTTTGTGACATTGCTTGATGCATTTCCTCCTTGAATCTTTTGATATCAGCTTCATGACTCTCTTCACATGGTAGTGACAATTTTCCAGTAGGCAGAGGCTCTTCTTGAAAAAAAGGATGATTAAGTGCGGATATTGCAGTCAAACGCTTGTAAGGGTCAAGTGCTAATAGTCCCTTCAAAAAATCTAAACCACTTTTAGTTAAGTACTTTCCGAACCTTTCATTTACCGTTGCTGTATATTCGGTTTTTGTTAGTTCTGCACCAGGTAAAAACCTAGCCAATTTCCATTGGGCCTCATCGGGTGTACCCATAAGTTTGAAAATTACGTGTCCTTGATCAATATCCGTTTTCCCTTGCAAAATGGGCTTTTTCTCAAAGAATTCAGCAAAGACACATCCAACACCCCAAATGTCAACAGCAGTAGTATAGTATTTATCACCAAGAACCAGCTCAGGTGCTCTATACCACCTCGTAACAACAACAGATGTATACTTTGCGCCAGTACCTGCTCCACCTGGGAACTTTAAGTTTGGGGGGCAACCGTAGTATTGTCTAGCCAACCCAAAATCTGCCAATTTAATGATACCAGTATGATCAATAAGGAGATTAGCAGTTTTGATATCTCTGTGCATGAACTTGGAACAGTGTATATAATTCACTCCTTCCAATATCTGCTTCATCATGTTTTTTATATCGGACATCTGAAGTGATATTCTCGGATTATGAAGGACACCGGATAAATCTGCTACCATATAAGGGAGTATCATATAGAAAGACTTGTTTAGTGGGTTTTGTGATCCAGTGGATCTCGATGGTGTATTTTGCGTATTATTTGTAGATTCTGGAGGATAATCATAAACGATTTCTAGAAGCTTAATAATATTTTTATGGTTCAGTCTCTTCAAAATTGTGATTTCCCTTTGAGCAGTAATCGGAAACAAATCCTTTTCTTGGGCAACGATGATTCTCTTCATTGCTACTTTACGTTGGGTCTCTAAATGTATGCCTTTATATACCTCACCAAATGTTCCCTGTCCCAACTTCTCTTCTTCTCTATAGTGACCTTGAAACTTAGTACAGCCGTATATCTTCTCTGCAGGTCTAGCTTTTAATTCGATATAAGTTTCACCAGTATCATTATCAACTTTGACCGTAGGTAAAGTCTTTACTTTACCAATCCTATACTTGGATTCTGACCTTTTGGGTGGGTTATAGTTTTCTTCAGACATCCTGTAAAGTATGAAAAAAATGCCTAAATTCTGAAAATCCTGTAATTCTTAAATGATAAGATCCTAAAGCTATGACGAATCACAAAGGTAATAGAAAGCCCTCCTAGTATAACTCAGTTTTGATATCTTTAGTTTTGGAGCTTAACAATTTCCCTTGTGTCAAATTCAAACAGAAAAAGGAGAAAAGGATATCACTATTCCATAGAGACAATTCTCGGCACACTATTTAAAGAGCTTAATAGGGAAGAAGAATACTGCTAATCCTTAGCAAAATAAAAATTGACAACCCATTCAATTCAATTAGTTGCTTGAAGAACAGTAATGAAGTAAAGAGTAACCTTACAAAAAAAAAAAATTAAATCAATGACGTCGATAGTGATATTAAATAGCATCGATCATCTGGAGCATCGAGCTTTGATGATCATTTCACCAGAATGTCTGTGTAACTGACTCATCTCTGTGAAATATAGGTCACTCTTAAAAACCGCCTTATCAGTGCACGTCAGAATTGTTAGTGTGCTAACTGGCTTTTATTTACTTCAAAGTTGTGTCCATTGAAAATACATAGAGGTTCTTGGGATTGTTCTTCTAAGTTCGTGCAATGTCAATTGAATTTGATAAACTCTAAGATCATATGGCAAAGAGTTACCTTGAAGCTGGTAGTTGCTTGCATAAAACACTGCCATGGCCGAATCTCTTAAACCGACATCTGATTTCTCGGCTAGGAAACCCAAAGAAAGCAGCGACTCCCAGACATTCTTTATATCTTTCTTTGGCCACAGTTTGATGGCCGAATCGAATGCAATGGTGTTCTGTTTAAGCTTTGAGGGAGATGGCGTCATCGTTGGTATTTTTGCATTTAATGTCTTAACAATGGACTCATACTCTGCGTAAGTTAAGTTAAAGTTACATGTCTCATCTTTGGTTTTTAGGGCTACTCTGCATGAAGATATCAGGATTGCAAGCTCTAAATCAGACAATGAGAGTGTTCTTCTGCTCAAGCTACTTTCCATTTGGTTTTTGTTATACAATTGAGCATTAACACAGCTGGCTATAGACTTTTTCAAATCTTCAAAGGTTTTTGCATTTGCAATTACTGGTGTTACAGTATTTCGGAGTAAAGGTATGGATCTATAGTTTTCATCATTTGAAACAATAAGTTTGCTCAAGGGTGAATTTTCATCCTCTATCAGAGTTCTGACAGTGTCATTCCATTCCTCGGCATATTTCAGACTTGTGCCATTCTGTACCTGAAGCATGAATTGAGAATTTTTAGTGAATTCCTCTCTGGAGCCAATTTGTGGCATATAGATAATTCTCTGCGAAAATCTACTTCTCACTCTCTTTTCCAAAAATTCCAAAATGTTTAGTTTCGTAGTGCAACCAAAGATACACACCGGAACACGCGCATGTTCGACCATATCGAATAAGTTATATAACAAAGTTTGTCGCACGGGACCTGCAAAGGCATCTATTTCATCGAATAGGAATAACACAGTTACTTTGGCATCACCATTCTTTGCCTCACCGTAAATTTCCCTGCTTGAAGAGGCTACATCCAATAAGTGCAAAATCTTCTCAAAAACTTCCGTCAATGATCCGTTGCTTATGTCTTCAAATAGCAAGTTTTCTAATGGCGCCTCTCCTTTGTCTTCTTTTTTTTCCTTCTGTAGACTGTTTAACTGCTGCTCTAATTGAACTGCAATACTATTTATTGCTGTAAGTTCTGAATGAATAAGTCCATTCAATCTTATTGTAATAAACTGGTTTTTGAAGTCCTTCGCAATTTTAGATATCACATGCTCCAGTAGATAAGTTTTGAATCCTTCTCGTTGGCCTACGATAATAGCTGAGTGACTCTCCTTCTGTACCACAGCTTGCTTCATGATCCGGTCAATCTCTTGCTCAGTTTCCATTAGATACGGCATAACGAAATTCTGTTCAACCGGCATGGTGAATCGAAGTTGTCTCATGATATGCCTCCGCAAATCCAAAAAGTCATTATCAATAGGCACAGTGCTCGTTTTATTCTTTTCATAGAGTTTCCGCTTCTTCAAAATTTTACCCAGTTCGATCACATCCTCTCCCAGATCTAGTTCATTCTTAATTGGGAGTAATTGCACAGTCTTGATCTCGGCCTTAATTGTCTCAACATCGTTGTCATCGCTTAGCATATTGGCTCGCTAGTAAGAAATGCAAAAGGAAAAACCAATAGTATCTACTAGTAATTGAATTCAGAAAGAAAAAGGATAATGGGCTGATTTATCTACTAGTATAATTGAACGCGTAGGAGAGAGCTTTGAAAGTACAATGATGTTCAGTTTCTATTTATTTGCATAGCTAAAAAGCTTCTCTCTGTGAGAGCATCTGAAATCCTAACTTGAATATAACACCCAAACTTACCCGGTTGATATGAAGTGCTTCTTTCTGCATGGAACACTGATGAATGCTACTGTTTTATATATTTTGATAGCATATATGGATTCCTATTCTACATTAAAGATAATAAATGATACATAAATTAGTAAATAAACTTCCCCCCTAGATTTTATAATATTTTAGATTATTTTTTTTAGTGTTTTTTAATATTTTTTGCTTTATAATTGGTGTGAAATGTGATCTTCTCGGAGGTCGGCAATTCAGGCTTAAACATTTCTGTGTGCTGGATATTATTTCAGGTCTGGACTTATTTCGTTGGTAATTGCCAGCGGTGTTATCACGATTTTTGCTACTATCATCTGTTCTTTTAGTTATCTCAAGGCGGTTATCAGAGCTTGGTTTAATTAAATTCGGTTAATAAAATTTTACCTTTGAAACGTTCGACTATTTTACTCTTTAAGGTCGGAGGCTATGTTACAGCTAGCTATATGCTCAGAAACCATGGGAATTTCATTTGCTTTGTGCTCAAATATGGTACACAAACAATTTTAGCATTGGAAAACATCGATATAGAACACGTGGTTTTAGAAAACAAAATGAAGAAGAACAAATGATAATACGCTGACGAAGAGACTCTCAAATAGGAACTGTTCTTTCAGAAATGATCTGCAAAACAAAACAACAAATAAATTAAACAAAACAAAATGGATATCGAAAGGCGTTCCAAAACCCCAAAGAATACCATTCCAATATTAGAAAAATAGATCAAGGGAGAAAAAGAAAAAAAAATTCAGCTCTGTAACTGAGCGCTCTATATCCTCATTTCTTACCGACAACTTCCCATTCCCCGTCGTCCTCATTAACATTAAGTTGCCCAGTAGCCTTAGTCAACTCATCAACTTTTTTTTGTTCAACAGAAGCCTGCTCAGTTGCTTCAGACTCTTCCTCCTCATCTTCATCACCACGAAGAACATCAAAAGTGGACTTTTGGATCTTTGGTTGTTCATCAACAACCTTTGCGGCTGGAGCAGAGCCCTTCTTAGCAGCACCTTGGGCACCTTGCTTGAAGTGAGTACCTCTGGCAGCACCCCAGTCCAATTCAGGTTCTTCCTTTCTTGGTCTACGCTCTTTTGAAGCTTGGAAACCGGAGCCTTTAGCAGCACCCCAGTCCAAAGATGGTTCTTCCCTTCTTGGTGCTCTTTCCTTGGAGGCTTGGAAACCAGAACCTCTGGCGGAACCCCAGTCTAGGTCTGGGTCTTCTCTTCTTGGACCTCTCTCTCTGGATGGTTGGAAGCCAGAGCCTCTAGCAGCACCCCAGTCAAGGTCTGGGTCTTCTCTTCTTGGACCTCTCTCTCTGGAAGGTTGGAAGCCAGAGCCTCTAGCAGCACCCCAGTCAAGGTCTGGGTCTTCTCTTCTTGGACCTCTCTCTCTGGAAGGTTGGAAACCGGAGCCTCTAGCGGAACCCCAGTCCAAATCTGGCTCATCTCTGGATGCTTGGAAACCAGAGCCTCTGGCAGAACCCCAGTCGAAGTCATCACCACCTCTGAAACCTTCTCTTCTTGGTGCAGCAACAGACACGTAAACAGTACGTTCGTTCAATTTAGTACCATTGAAGGTTAGGGCCTTCACCAAGTCATCACGCTCCTTCAAAGTGATGAAAGCAATACCCTTCAAACGGGTAGGGTCCTTGATGCTAGGTGGCAGGCTGACTTCCTCAACAGAACCTTCCTTGGCCAAACCATCCTCAACCCAGGCTTGAACACCCTCTGGAGAGATATCCCATGGAATGTTGTTGATAATAGCCCTGTAAGGTGGAGCATTTG
The DNA here is from genome assembly GCA_030564085.1 of Nakaseomyces uthaithaninus. Taxonomy (NCBI): domain Eukaryota; kingdom Fungi; phylum Ascomycota; class Saccharomycetes; order Saccharomycetales; family Saccharomycetaceae; genus Nakaseomyces; species Nakaseomyces uthaithaninus. The sequence goes on from JAJLUB010000020.1 coordinate 58,478, forward strand.
GAACTGGGTACTCTTCTCTGTCGAAACTTCTGGCACCGCCCAATGCCGGGTCAAGTCTGGATCTGCCACCCATACCACCCATGCCACCCATGGCACCGGCCTTCTTCGCAGCAGCGATCTCTTCCAATGGAATAGTGTTGGCACTAGTGTTCTCAATTGGAATATTGATCTTGTTCAAATCAACCTCGTCCTCAGCCCAAGAACTTCCGAAAGTATCGTCGTTCAAGAACGAGTTCAAGTCCATCTTAACAGTCTTCTTTGGTGGAGCCATATTGCAAATTTACTTCTTCTATTAGTCTACCGGATTATCCAAACAACAAAGGCAGCAGGGATTGATTGATGTTTCCTACAATGAAGAAAAGAAACCTTACTTAATTATACACTTCCCAAATAAATCTACAGATACACCAGGAAGTACCGCCCATGATATCCACTTGGGGCTAACAACACAGGCAGTCCCATCACTAACAGACAAGGCTCGCAACCGTCCACAGCCAGTAGGGCACCAGCGGCAATCAAACTCTAGCCCAGCTTCTCCCGTATGGCACATCCCATGGGTTCCACTGTCAAAGTGCCAATTCCACCTTTCCTCATCGCAAAAACCGCAACCCAAAAAAATTTTTCACCAGAAGCCGGGTAAAAGTTAAATTGCCCACTTTATCACGTGAAATATTCACATGTCTATACGTATTTAGTTACAGATGTGATGTCGGTAATACTACTACTACCGTGATTGAGGAATTAAATTAGTGTATATATTCGTTTTTCTGCTCGATGCTGTTGCAGTTGGATGTCAGCAGGCCCTGGTACGGTTTTGGTCATTTTCAGCCTTGATGTGATGTAGGTACTTCAGTAGCAGCGCCTGGCATGCGAATATTTGGGAGTACTCCGGGACCTCATCTATGCCTAAGGTGTTCTTTTCATTCCATTCCCCGATGATAAGGTCTACTTCACGCGAGATCTTCTTGAAGTACCCGCTCTCGAAGATCTTGGTGTAATATCCGCATAGTTTCCCTTCGAACTTCTCTTTCTTCTCCGTTTCCATCAACGCACTGTCCTGCACATGCGCACTGTTGAACATGGCTTCATCCTCGTCATCGTACATCTGGCTACTGTCGTGCAGATCTACCGAGACAGTATCTACCTCTGCAGAATCACCAGACGCATCGTCTAGTCCCGCGTATCGAGGGGGCTCAATATCCTTGATGTCTATCGTCAGCTTACCCCGGTAGAATGGGAATGTCTTTATGTCCCACCTGAACTCGCGACCCTCTATGCTGCCTTTGTAGTTGGCGTACACCGTTTCCGACGGGATGTACTTTGTATCAATCTCAACGCTGTGCGTGAACCCCAGGCTAATGAAGTACATGAGGTACTTGTGTCTCTGTCGCTTCTGCTTGATTCTATCCACGGTGCAGAACGGCACTCGGTACAGCCGCTGCGTCCCGTTATCCTCTATAATTTGGTACGTCCTGTACGGCGCCGGATCACTCTTTGGGAGAATGACATACCTGTAGATCACCAGAAAGGGAGTGTCCTTGAGTGCGTATATGGACTCCTGGTACACGGACTCAAACAGGGGTATCCCGAGCCCGCCGTTAGCGAGCAGGTCTCCCGCATACGGCTCCTCAACGTAGTCACTCGCCGACTTGCGGTCGTCATCAGACAAGATAGACCCGCCGTCCTCACCGTCCTCATCCTCACCGTCCTCTCCATCACCGTGTCGCCCCTTAATAACAGTGAACCACGGCTTCACCTTCTTCTTCTTCAGCTCCATCTGCTGGAAAAACCGATAGGACTCCACAGATGGGAACATGAAGTCGTGCGTCCGCGGGCTCCACTTCACAATCGGCATGACCCTGTACGTGTTGAACTTCGCGATCTCGGGAACATCCTCCTTCTCGTCAATGTGCAACGGAAACTGCTCCTCTATAGAGGCCTTCTTCTTGTACTTGTAGTACAGCTTCTCAAATATAGCCATGATGTTCCCCCCTCCCCGCTACTCGACAGCAAATTTCACTACAAGCAGACTCTCGAATGGTGCATATACGTGCCCTGTTAGAAACGCAAATGAAGGCTGCTAACCAAAAGATATTGCGGACTCCCCCATCCCTTTTGACTCTGTTCTCCATACCCTGGCTTCCCTTCCTCCTGTCCCGCACTCTTTCCACGTTTCTGGCTTTTGCCTTGCGTTGAATCACCTGATGCGTGAGTGACCCCAATGCAACCACACCACCATTCACGAAATATCTGACACCGGTGTCCCTAGGGATTGCGAGATTCCTCCCAGTTGCCAGGCTACCGCATCGAGAAAGCCAAAAGCCATCACCGAAAGTACTCCAAGTATACTTTCACAGCCCCCTCGTCCCCCCTACCCCACATCCGCACTTCCCCGTTCCACACCCCGTGTATCCACAGGCCGTCCAGCAATCCACACAGCACCGAACCTCCGCCTGCACAAGGAACATCTCGCAGGCACCCAGGGACCGCACCAGAGCCATCAATTTAACGCCAGGACCCTGGAAGGAATGTTATTGATGATTTACGCTTTTCCCATAATTCCATGCATTATAGAGTTTTTCCGGAGTTTTATGACACTGTTCCCGCGGGGGGTTCTGAGTGCTGTCCCGGAACAATTCGAAGTGAATTTTTTCTTCCATTGGACGTCCAGTTGCAAATCCCAAGGTGGATGGGTGGCTAGAGGGGAGCCATATATCTTGGAAGGTACCTACCTCGTCTCATTTCCTGGCGGAGGTGCCACGAACTGGGGGGAGGAAACCAGAGAGGCGAGAGCGGAAGCACGGAGCAGGAAGCAGAGGGGTTTTCAAGTGTGTAGGGTCTGGGTGAGAAAGAGGGCTTAAGCACGTCGAGTACACTTGGGCGATACAAGGACCAGGGATGGAGTTGAGTGAGCTTGGAGGGTTGTTGGGCGCGCGCACGGAGGTTATGCCCGATGTGAGAACTTTCGGGGACGCGCTGGCGGAATGGAAGCTGGGTGGGAACAACCTTAATCGGGCCGGAGAGCTGCAGTACGAAAACGACCTGCCGGTTATCCTGAAGTCTTTCCACAGGGGGTTGGTTCCGCTGAGGCTTGTGCCGGTTTGCACTGTTGGCAACGATGAGGCGGTTTTCCAGCGGTTGAGTTGTGGTGGCGAGGAGGCAGTCGGCGCAGGGGAGTCTAAGAGAGTTCTCATGCTGATCTCGCCAAACAGGATACGATTCATGGACTGTGTTGACCCCACCAACCTCAATATCGCAATACATGACGTGGTGGCGTTTCCGACTGACGGTCTCGGCGATTTCCTCTTAGTGAGTGAGAAGTACACGGGGAAGGTGTATCTGTGCTATGCGTCCATAACGCTCAACAAGGTTACTATAGTTGATAAGTACGAAGCAGACGGGCCGAAATCCTGGAATATTCTGGTCAATGACAGTACGAGGTCGCTGATTTTGTACGATAAGCAGACTGGTTCATGCGAGTTGTTTACCATTACTCCGGAGTACAAATTCGAAAGCATAGGGCAATTCGACTTTCACGAGGAAGGAGAAGTGCACATTTCACAGGCGTCCTTTCTTAGTAGTCCGAAAAAGGACAGATCGTATGTGCTCTTCGTCATAACGCGATTGGGAGTGTTATCTTACGTTCTGGTAGAGTTCAGCAGTGAAGACATCGAAAATGATTTCACTATTCACGAGCTTCCTCATCTATCCCACAAAGTCATCAACGGAATCATTCCACTTACGCAGAGGAAATTTTTACTGTACTCCATAAACGAATTCTTACTTGTCAACATTGACCAAATAATGTCTGGGGAGCTGGTTTTTCCTACCATTCGTTCAAGAGCAATTAAGGGCACTATAGATTGGATTTATGCCCCTATTCTTCTGCGACATTTGAAAGGATCGAATTATGGATTGTTTGGAAAATACCATGATTGTGTAATCACGATTACCGCTATTGGAAACATCACCGCGTTACTTATCAGTGATAACAATGAGGTGACACCATACGTGCTGACACGTCTGAAAGGTATTCGATCGATTTCTGGTATTGATCAACAAAGTCATTTGAGTGCAGATATATATGAGATTATTGCATTGGCTTTTGGACGCTCCATCGTTGTAAAATTAGATTTAGTTGCGGCTTTCGCAATAACTGACAAAAAGGTCGACTGTGAGAGTAGACAAGATTATTTATTGGCCAGGAGTGTAATTGGCTGTGACTCTGAGATAAGTTCCGAGCTAATCTTTGTCAAACCGTGCTACGCAGTGCCAAATGTTGCCCCAGAGTTATGGTTGGGAGCTCCAAATGCCATTAGCAGATTGAATCTCGATATGCCTACAGAAAAATACGTGACAGAGTCATACTTGGAGCAATATACAAACTATAATAAGATCTTTTGCCTCGATCTGAATATGAAATATCTGAAAAGCGATTGCTATGGAGTGAATTCCATTGGATCCTCCGTTCTGCTCAGTTCCTCTCGAGGCCAGTCAAAAATAGTCCCCATAACCAATGAGACACCACTGTTTCAAAATAAAATTTTAGATGAGAGTGTGGAAACATTAGCATTTTATGAAGTAGATGGATGTCTTATTCAAGTGGCACCAGAGTCAATAACCTTAAAACGGTTTACGAATGGGATATTACAGACATCTAAATATCCCATAATGATTGGCAAAATTTCAAAAATTGCACATTCTAATAAATTCATGGCATTCCAAAAAGATGAAAGCGGAAAACTTTTTTATACCACAGACATAACAAAACTATTGGACGGAAACGTCAAGGAGTTTGATAGCTTGCATATAGAAGCGTACCTTCCTCAAAGCGATGACCACTCTATCTACTCGAAAGTTTCCATTTCTGATATATGCATTTTTCAGCAGTACAATTCACTTTCGAACTCAACTAGCACAGCTTGTGTAGTTTTAGTGGCAAACACCCTTCTTTTATTCAAATTTAACCAAGGAAACAACAATATTGAAAATACAGCTAGTATCGAAATGAGTGTATATGGTATTGCATCTCAAATAGTGTATCAAAATGGTTTTGTTATTATAATTACTGAGAAGTGCCTTGTGTTCTTCAGAATTCGAGATAGTTCGTTAGTGTTTGAAAATTGGATATATTTTGATGAGATCAATAAAGATAGAAGAATTAAACCGGTTAAAGGTGGAAAGCTGTTATTATTTGATACGGAATCATTATTTCTTATAACAGTTGGAGACAGTTTCAGCTACCGTGAGATTCATACTCAAACAAACAAAAAAGATGACATCATTATTGATGCGTTTCTGGCAGATGAAGATTGTAATAATATAGTGACCCTAAATTATGGAGGACTGCATTTCGCTAAGAAGATTTATACTTGTTGGTATTCCGATAATAATATTCTTCATCACACTAGAAATCCGAATAAGGCATTTCTCTATCTCAATAAACTAAACAGGATGCTGATTATTGATAAAGATTTAGGGAACTGGGAATTAGTGAAACTAAGGGGTAATAAAACTCTTCCCTTGGAGGAAAGATATATGAGAAATAAAGATGGTGAAATATTCCAGCATTTCATTGAAGTTGAGATAAATCCACAAGAGACTACGCTGTTATTGGTGATGCCAAAGTTTATTAGACTAGTCAAAATAAGCGTGAGAAAAAATAAGATTTTAGTCACAACAATTTATGATCACGAAAATACTTGGGACATAGCTCATGCTAATAGGATAGACAAGAATAAGGTTATCTGTCATGTTTACGGTACTGACTTTCATACTACGGAGACGCATAATTTTTTGTTATTAACTGTCAATGAAGATGAAACTTTGAGTTTTGCTAATATTCATAAGTTTAGGACACTCCATACTGTAAATGACTTAATCGCAACCGAGAAAGAGTTATTGGTAATTACAGATAATGGATATGCTACCTATTACATCCCATTCGGTGCAGACGTGTCGAGTCAGGCGAAAAGACCGTTAAGATTGTCTCTTCCGAATGAAGCAAAATTTCTAAAAGGCGAGTTGATTGGTAAAGATATTGTGGCAATTGCATTTCAGTGCGATATGCGGACTATCACGAAATCTAAGATATATTTTATCGACCTTCAGAAGATAAGGTCGAGCATAAATCTCGATTCTTACCAGGTTAACGCTGAGAATGAAAAAGACTATTTTGATTGCGAGTCATCGGAGGAAGATGAGGATGCTTTTTTTACCATTGAGGATTGGGATATTGATTACATGGAGCAGTTTGATTACACTATACCTATAGAGAGTATCAGGAGTATTGGTATATCCGAAGGGTCTGACGACAGTTTATCTCATGACCTCGAGGAAGATGAAGGTGTTGATGAGGGCGACGAAGATTATTCCGATGAAGATGATCACTACTACGACGACTTGTATGGTGAACAGATTGTCTCTGAGCCTGAGGACAGTAGTGACGATGAACCAGATCCTAGGGGGGATCACCAAGATAGTCCAAATCAGTACGAGAACGGGGTGCAACTAACTATGCTTAGTGAGACCAACATGATACTAGACAACAATGAGTCCACTGCCAATCGGTTTGTAAACCGTGACGAGGAAGCAGATATGGATGGTCTTGAGATCACCTATACAGCCGATAACTCTACGGGAGAACATGAGTCAGAGGAGCACGAGGTGTCGCAGGCTCGGACATTACTGGATGCTATTACTAGACACACAAACAAGGAGAGGGACGAGGTCTTGGACAGTTACCATCTCCTGAACCCAACAATAGTTGCAATGGACAGAGATAACAGCCCTGCAGCTACGTCTACGCTGTTACAGACCAGATCCATCCTGCAAAACTTCTACACTATAAACCTCGACAGGCGCATCGTAGACATGAAGTACGATATTGAGAACCGACAGCTCTACGTCCTCACGCATGATCAGTCCGTGCTGGCATTCAGCAGCGTAGACAAGACATACACAGAGATGAACGGGCTGCAGACCATGCGCACGAGAAACCTGACTAACTGTTTGGAAAGCCAGATGTGATAGTGCGTCTACACAACGACGCTGAGACTAAGAATGCAGGGTACACACAACACTGCAGCCAGCCCTCGCCCCAGCACCTATACATACCCTATAGAACTTCGCGTATATATAACTGCAAAGGACCGCTGTATAGCGGCACCAGCTGTAGTAAACCTTGGCTCCACAGCTGGCAGCCAAACATGTTAAAAGAAAAGGCCCATTTCGAAGCAAAAGCAGGTGCTCTTTAGTGAAAAAAAAAATGGAGTGAACGAATAGAGTGCGATGCGATGAGCTGGATGCAGTGTTCTGGGGGGATTAGGGTGCCCTTAAGGGCTGTGCTTACTATCTTGATCTGGCTGGCCTATGGAGTGGTTTAGGAAATACGAAGAAAATAATTCTAAGAGGAGATTTTTTTCTTATTTTTATTTGTAGCAAAGCACATATATAGTATCCTAGCTAAATTTATGTGCATATAGAGCAGAACTCGTAATCATGCAGGACTCTGCACCGAACATGGACGATCTTGTGTATGGTGGCTCGCAGGTGAGCGACGATTCGATTCGGCATACACGGAGAGGGGTGAAACATGTGCTGGAGATGTCCATTTCTGAGCTAGCACAGGATTGTGGTCAGGTGCGAGGGTTTCGAGCAGTCCTGAGGGGTGGCCCTGGTGAATGCGGCGATTCCATATATCGTCTGCAAGGTTATTACCCATTATATGGTGATATTCTGAATTGCCAGCGATTTGCAATAAACAAGGAGACATTTGACACGAGCTATTACAGCCATGCAGTTGCACATCTAAAAGCCCAGCTTAAAAAGGAGGCCCCAACCAATACTGGTTCTGCATATAAGGATCCTGAGTCTCTCGATGATCCTGATTTAGACAGTCTACTGGAGGAAAGTCTGCCAAATGATAATCGCGAATCACAGAGCTCGCTGAAAGGGCAAGTTGACACTACCTCTGAGGCCGCTGATGTGCCTGCTTTCGATATGGGTAGATACCCCGAAGTTGCGTTAGAGGAAGCTTACTGTCTCCAGTACAAGAACTCTCTTTTGGTTTTAAATGGCAACTTTCGTGCGCATCTGAGGATACAGGCGCTATCCTACCAGTTCGTGGACACTTCACAGGGGAAGCTGCCGCCTATTTTGCTTGCAATAGAGAGTGGTACAAATATTTTATATTCGATTGTTCTACTGAGAGATATGTCAAAATCATTTATCATGCAATATTATCGTTTAAGACCAACGTTGGAGGATGATCCAAATGAACCTCCATGGGCCATTCTTAGCTCCAACAAGTCACCCTATTTTGCCACGATGGGTTCAAATGGCATCAGCAAGATATTTCGGTTTAAGAACAGCTTAGAATTTGAATATGTTACTACAATCAAGACGCATGGGAATGTAATTAGAGGATTGAGCGGGCCTTGTCCTACTAGTGCAGATAATTGTTGCTCCATGCTGTTCTTTAGTGACTCTGGGGACTTTTTGAAAGTGAATTTTGGTGATGATTCTAACGGAGAAGTAATAACATATGATGCTGGTTCTTTAACACTGGAGTCCAAATCTCACATAATATGCGGAGGTATAAGTCTCAGTAATGGGAATTATTTTTTTTGCACGGATCAACACCAATATTTAGTGAAGCCTGAGAATTTGTTATCAAATGACCAGAGTTCTTTGCAAAAATTTGACTACATCATGGATTCTGATGGTATCACGTTTTATGATATCCCGGCATTGGTTGATATATTGAGACAAGTTCCGTTTTATGAAAATATTACGGATGCTTTGATATTTGTTTCGAGTACCACTATAGGATTTGTGATCATTTTCAGCGATTTAAAAATAAAAATGGGGAGATTCAATGACCTTCAAGTTACATCAATTGGAAAACTTGTTCCAATCGAAGTGTTTTCCTTGGGAGAAAATATTTGTATAAGGGGAGTAAGAAACGATAAAATTATTGAAGTTGTGATTGACATCAGTACCATTGTCGAATCCGAAACTTTTGGGCCAGAAGATGTTGATGAGTGTGTTCTAGGGATTAGCGATTATTTCAAGCCTACCTTGTTTCCCAAAGGCCCATATATTAACCAATCGGTAACCACGCAATCAGAGAAAAACTGCAATTTGATATCAGTTATTGACGGTAACCTCATGGTTACTCAGCTGGATAACATTTCTATACAAACAGAAAAATTATGGATGGTGGAGTATTTTAACATGTTTTCCACAATAATGGATATTAATCTTTCTGCAATAAACTCAAGCTTATATTCGACATTATTATTTGAAGACCATAATTTGGAGAATTCCATTTTAACAATTTCAGCTAACGAAGGCGAGACTAGGTGCCAATTGATAAACCTGAAATCTGAAGAGGTCAATTTGACAATATTTGATGATTTAATCCCAAATCAGGATGAACCATATATTAAAGTTTTTTTTGTTGGCAATTATATTGTTCAAGTCACAAGAGAGAAAATGCTTTCCTCAGATCTTTCCTCAGAGCGTGTCCCTAACCAGGATTCAGAAATCAGTTATTTGGAATTATTTTTGGCACCTGAACCTATTGAACATGTTACCTACATTGATGATATATTGCTACTTCAATGTATTTCAGGCCAGGTATTTTTCACAAATAATTTATTAGCTGTTATTGAGAAAACACAGCAAATTGAGAGATTTCAGGTATTGGAGGATTTTATTAGCACAAACCTTTCAAAAACGCGCTTCGGTGACTCCCAATATGCTTATCCCAGTGGGAAAGGAGTTTTACTTAATAAAGTTGAAATATGTTCAATATCAGATAATACCCAGCAATTAGAAAAGAAAAAACGATATTTTTTAGTATTTTCTTTGAACTGCTCTTGTTACATATTAGATTGGGGAAGGGTTTTTGAGCATTCCACCTCACAACCGGAATTACTGTACATTGAGCAGAATACTCTCAGCTGGACTGAAGAGTGTGTGCCTAAATTTTGTGTAATTGGCGATCGGCTTCTATTTCTCATTGGGAGTAACCTTCAGTTTACTACTCCTCTTTCAGAAATTCAGTGTGGAGTAAATTTTGCGAATATCTTGTTCAACGCTGTTAAATTGAAGTTGAGTGAGAGTATCAACCTTAACGCTGACTACAGGTTTAAGCAAACCTCCAATAAAGACTTGGTGTTACTATTCTCTCCAGAACGGCTGTTCTTATTAGACTTTAACTTTAGGTTTATTCCCAATAGTTTCTGTAGAGAAATTAAGCTTCCTGGGGACTTACATGGGAACTCAATATTAGATGTCATATTTCTTCCAGCCTACAATGCATTTATGTTACTTTTTGAGAACGGATTACATATGATAAAAGTTATGAGGTATGAGTTGGATTTTAATGAGACACCATTGTTGACAAAAGGTGTGGATAGTGACGATATCGAAAATATCGCAATATTTTGCTGCATCGATCCTTCAAGATTTTTGACTGTAAAGGATTACAATTCTGATGGGACCCGGGCTTTTTTTATTACCGATCAGACGAGAAGGCAGTCTATTGCAGTGACAAATAGATCCTTCATCGGTGATCCAGCACTTTTTAGACAATTGAAGATTGAGAAATTGAATTCAATAGCGTGTGATGACGCTAACATTTTGATTCAACTGATCATGTACCACCAAAACACCATATACTATGGGTACGTCAAACGCAGTGGTATCGATGACTACTATTTCGAAGTAGCCTCGACAACGGATGTTGGCCTAGAGATCAAGTCGGTTGAAACGTCACTAGAGAATGCGAAATTCGTTGCGACTTACCACGCACACAACTCACAGATGTGCATCCCGTTCACAGTTGTTGAACACAACCTGAAGAAAGGAGAGACCCTGGCTTTCCCCACCAGTAGGTCGTGCTACGTTCCCAGCAGCAGCTCATTTTTCCTGGACTGGATCGACGGGGAGCTTTACATGTTCGAGAAACACGACTTCACTGTAGGGAACCCGCACGTCCGTGACCAACTGGGCTTCATGGGCTATGGAATAGTCGGGAACTACAGCATGAGCACCGGAACCGGGGTCTCGCCTATCCTCCTGCGCGGCCACCAAATATGCGTGGTGGAGCCCTACGAGTACGGAACCGACATCAAGATATTCAGAGTAGGCATGCACCGCTCCAGCAACGCCAGCGTAGTCGAGAACTACCTTGCAGACCTGCAGTCGTCACAAAGCCACAACGCCTCCATGACGCGCAGAATCGAGCAGTACTGCACGAACATAGAGGAGCGCGTCCTGCTCACGGTCACAGAGCACTCGCAACACCGCTTGTCCTCGTCAGCAGCGTCCCCGCCTGGCGCGTCCGCGCGGCTCCGCACCTGGGAGACCGTCGGCATGGACATCCCGACGGCGGGCACACCGTCCGTCTTCTACGACTCCACCAACGACCGCATCTACGTCTCCTCCGACACCCACGTCTGCGTGCTCTCCAGGGAGGACGACACCATCGTGAGACCCTACACCAAGGAGACAAACCTCTCCATCAAGAACTACATCCCCGCGCTGCGCGACTTCGCCACAGTCTCAGACATAAACTGCTGGCACCTCAACCCAGTGCGCAGATCCATCATCCACTAGCACTGACCATATATAGCACCCCAGTACATAGCCCTCACACACAGACCCACAGCTGTGTGTTTGAAGTGTATATCAATGGCGATATCGAGATAGCCCTGGACGAGTGTCACGCCGTGTGTACGCACGTACGGTCCCGAGGCGTAGCTGTGGTTTTTGTCGCGCGTTGCGGGAGCGCACGGTGACACCAAGAAAGAAAAATTTGTTTATTTTGTGTGCAGGATCCTTTTATAAATAGCTTTCTGGGTTGGTGGATGAGTAGTTTTGATTTTAGAAAGGTCTGTACTGCGAAAGAGGTGCAAGTGAGCTTTGGACACAGGAGAAATTGGTAAGGATCGGTATTTATCGGTACGAGTTTTGAAAATTGCTTGAGTGTAAAGAGAAGGAACTGGATTTTTTTTTCTGTATTTCTAGCGACTGGATCAAAGAAGTGCACGGACGGGATTTGAAGAGAGACGCTGTATAGAAGTAGTGTTTTTGTGTTAGATCGGAACAATTATAAAAAGCATACAAATGTCGCAACAAGTTGGAGCTAGTATCAGAAGAAAGTTGGTGATTGTTGGTGATGGTGCGTGTGGTAAGACGTGTCTGTTGATTGTGTTCTCCAAGGGGCAGTTTCCTGAGGTCTATGTCCCAACTGTTTTCGAGAACTATGTTGCGGATGTGGAGGTTGACGGCAGACGTGTTGAGTTGGCGCTGTGGGATACTGCTGGCCAAGAGGACTACGATAGATTGAGACCTTTGTCTTACCCAGACTCCAACGTCGTGTTGATCTGTTTCTCGATCGACCTTCCAGACTCCTTGGAGAACGTGCAGGAGAAGTGGATTGCTGAAGTATTACATTTCTGCCAGGGTGTTCCTATCATTCTGGTGGGTTGCAAGGTCGATTTGAGGAACGACCCGCAGACCCTGGAGCAGCTGAGAGCCGATGGCTTGCAGCCTGTTGCCACTGCTGACGGTCAAAACGTCGCTGACCAGATCGGAGCCACCGGCTACTACGAGTGTTCTGCCAAGACCGGCTACGGTGTCCGTGAGGTCTTCGAAGCTGCTACCAGAGCCTCCTTGATGGGTAAGACCAAGAACACCGGCAAGAAGAATAAGAAGAACGCTGGTGAGAAGAAGAAGAGAAAGTGTGTTTTGTTGTAAGCGAGGTAAATTGCTGCACTTTTTCGCTCTACTTGTGGTATTTTTAATTCTTTTTTTTTTTTTTTCATGCCATAACCTTTCCCTCCTCCCTCATCATAACTCCCTTCCCTCATTCTTCACCATTCTAAAAGTAATAAGATTATCAAAATGTATTCAATTAATAAACAATTCTAATAAAATAAAAAGTATAAGAAATAAGAAAATACTTGTGGGTTTGGATTTTCAGTTGGAAGAAAAAGTCGAAAGAAGGATAAAAAGACAAGTTGACAACTCGGGCATGTGTTGAATCATATCCATAGGACTCTCGATGAGTGCTATAAGAAGGCCATTGGTGTGGGAGTGGAACACCCTCAATTTTGTTTGCTCTGCGCTGCGGTTATGTCAATTGCCCGATTCTCTTTTATATAAAATGTCTATAATAATGAATAACAAACACCAAGAAAAATATCTTGTTCATAATATCAAATCCATTCAATTTACCATCAAATCTGGAGCTAGAATATTTATTACTGTATGTACATAGAGGAGGAGAAACATCATTACTTAAATACACGAAGAAACTGGGACTACCAAACACCCTTCTTAACACCAGGGAGCTCGCCTCTCAAGGCCCGCTCCCTAAACTGGTATCTGCAGAGCCTGAAATCGCTGAGGACAGCTCTAGCATGCCCACTCTCAACACATCTATTCCGCACCTGCGTCAGCCTTGTGTAGTTTGGCATGGAGCTGAGCTGCAATTGCGCCTCAAGCCTGGCGCGCGGTGGCAGCGTGGTATTCCTGGCAATGAACTTCAAAGCCTTTGTAGTGACTTCATTCTCTGCGAACTGCTGTCTCTTGAAGTTGTCTCTGATGACCCTGGCATTCAAAAATCCCGGAGGGAGTTTGGTCTTGATTGGAAAGCGGAAGTTGCCCATCACTGTGTTCAGCCTGCGTAATCCGTTCGCGAAGAGGTAAGAATGAGCTGTATGAGTACTGGAATTGCTCGCTGCTCTTCATATAAAGCAGAAGTGCAAGCACTGTGCCATGTTCTTGACCATATGTAATGCTTAAATCCGGTGGTACGGAGAGCAGCTTTGAAGATCGAGCACCAATAGTAACAGCACACGAAAATATCACATTATATATCGTATAGTAGTATCTCAACTGTCGTCGTGCATAACACAAATTGGCGGATGCAATAAATGCATAGTCATTGGCCGGATTTATGATTCATGCGGGGGCACAGCCAGTGATCTTGCAAAATATTATGATCCAAATTGATCAATTGTTGTTGTTTTCTCTAAAAATAAAAATTTACTACTGTATGTTTATAAATAAGTGCAGTTCTTGAGCGGGATGCGGAAAGGCGTTGGCGATGCGAGTTCTTTCTACAATCCCAGAATGAATAAATACATCGAGATAAGAGGAAATTTCTGTGCCTACTTCGATCCTGTCTCTTTCAGATACTGTGCAAATCTGCTGGTTTCGTGTATGCCACATTCACTCTTTTGCTTACCCTTCCAGCGGCCACTCCTCTCGTCCTCGCCTTCTTTGATGGGGACTGTAGAGTGGTAGTCACCTATGGACTTGTAGCCCAGGTCGAGCAGTTCATTGTATGGTACCGCGTGTTCGTCTATATACTGCTTCACTTGTTCGAAGGTCCAGTTCGCTAGAGGATTTATCTTTATGATCCCGGTGAGTTCCTCTATTTCTACAAACTGCAGTTTAGCCCTGGCGGAGCCCTGCGACTTCCTGCGGCCGGTGAACACAGCGGTAACAGCTAGATCCTTGTACGCCCTGCTGGCGGGCTCCACCTTCACCAGGTAGTCGTACTTGTCGTCGTCCGATTCCCACAGGAAGTCGCCATGTTTCTGTGCAAAGTCCTGCTCCGTCTCGCACCCTAGGGGCTTGTACACGTTGATTGTCAATCCTGCAGGTTTGTAGTACTTCTCCTCGACCCTGTTCTTCAGCTCGAGCGTCTGTGGGAAGTGGTGCAAGGTGTCGACGAATATCAGCGGCGTGACAGCCTCCGGTCCCAGCTCGGATAGCATATGTATGGTGGCAAGACCCGTGAGCCCAAACGCAGTCGTCTGGTACAAGTGTGGGAACGTGGCAAGAGACCATTTCAGGATGTCCTCCGGCTCCAGATGCGATAGTGCCTCGTTCCAGTGGTCAAGCTGCTCTTGTGTTACACTGATATCATTGTTAAGCTTATAAATCTTCATTTTGTATTGCAAAAGAATGTGTTGTTGTTGCACTCCTCGGACTGTATAGGTACAAAGGCAAGACTTCTAAACAAAAAAGCCAGCTAGCGGGCCGCTACAAGATGGTAATCATCTCGAGAATGGATGGACAAATGAATAACAATTGACAGCGTTTATAAACAGCTGACTGGGCCCCTGCCTTCTGCGTTGATGCGATTATTAACATACTCTTCAAGAGGCAACTGTGAAGTCACATGAAAGGTGCCACAGTGCGCCAGGTGGTGCTTACAATGGCATATCAAAAGAAAAAGTGCCTATAAAATGGGGCAGATCATCGATCATCAACACGTGAAGTCACTCGGTGCTTTGGTACAAATAACATCACTCTTGAAGGAAACTTGGTCCTATCAGGTGACTTGACAGTGACAATGTAATCGCTAATAGACCATTGTTCTTTTATATGAAAGAGGACTGAGAAGGTTGCGGGAGAAGCTTACACTAGTTGCTAACAGGTTGTGAGCGGGCTGTGTGTCGCATTGTATTCAGACTAAGTGTAATGGTTGATGTTGACGGTACGGTAAAGTTAGAGCAGCTTCACCAGGAGCTGGGAGCCACTGAGGACCAGGTTAGGTCTGTGATAGAGTCATTTATAGAGCTTGGTGTGTCAGTTTATGACTTCCCAGGCACGCCTGAGGCTACACAGGGTATGGTAACTAACCTGAAGCGTAATGTAGATCGGATATTCAAGCTTAATCAGCAGAGCAACGATCCACAAAGTCTGCTGAAGGATGTCAAAGTCCCGTTGGAAGTGGTGCAGTACATTGAGGACGGGCGGAACCCGGATATATATACTAGAGAATTTGTCGAGGCTATACGGAGGTCTAATCAGTACCAGAGGGCAAAGATGCATGGGATGAAAATGCTGCGAGATTCTCTGGCGGAGAAGATAGCAGAGCAGTTTCCAGAACTGAAAACAGAAGTGGACAATATAATACAGAGAACCGACAGGAACGGAGCAACTGGGAAGGGTTCTGCAGAAGAGACGGTAGTGAAAACTGAATCCAATGGAGTTGCACATGACCAAAAACCCAACGGTGAAGAATCGACGTCTACCTGAAGTAGTTAGAAAATGGCTCAAATCGCAAGGACATATTATCATTACATTGACATGTTAATGTTGCTGTCGGAATAATTAATAAGCTATGTTTCTTTCTAGTTGTATTATCAATAAATATAATGCTGATGAATAAATATATACTTAGCAGTTACGAAGCAGTTGAACGGTGGTTCAAACATCCTACATTTGCTGCTCAAAGGACATTAGAAGTCAGCCCATGAATATAATACGGTTGCGAATGTTGGTCACACCTAAATAAAGGTATATTATGTAACGTGCTTTCATGTTGCCGAAGTGAAAGAGATTAGTGTGCCGATTATTACACGTTTTTCTTTTATTCTGAATTGACTGCAATTTGAGATTACTCCAAGGACATTTTGGCCAATTTGTAAACAGACTCTCTGGACTTGGCACCTCCGATGAAACCAGCCGCATGGATGAAGACACCGTCAGGAATACCAGCCTTTTCGGACAAAACATCATCTCTCAAGCCTCTTAGGTTTTCAGGAAGACCTCTTCTGAACTGGAATGAGGTTGAAGTAACTGGGACAGTAGAAACTCTCCAAGTGCCTGTACTGTCTGCGAATAGAACAAACTCAATTTGTCCTTCAATGCCTTCCTCCTTCTCGATACCGTACATGTGTTCCTTCCAAGGGCAGAACTGCGACAGAACGATAATCTTACCGGAAGCGTCAACAGAACTTCTGTCCTTGATGGCGGCAGCTACAACAGCCTTGGCTGGCAGCCACGAGAGTGCATAACCCTTTACCAAATCCACGAAAGTTTCTCCAATGAACGTGCTGGCCCTTTGGAAGTTCTTGTCGTAGGCCTCAGGAGAACTGTCGCCGTTCCACGATGGGTTCATGCCGGAAATAATGCCTGGGATACTAATGCTGGAGTCCTTGAATCTTGGAGTGAGGTCCTTAGAATTTTCATACTTGTCAATACCATTGTCGTTAGCATCAAGAGCCTCGATGAATTGCTTGTACACCTTGTCGTACAGGATATCAAGATCACTTTCAACTGGAGTGGCTCCGCACTCCGTTATAATGGTGGAGATAATCTCGCGGCCAAAGTGCTTGTATACTAGACCAGCACTTGACAACTTCGTGCTGTACTCACCGTTGAAGGTCTCAAAGAACTCACGCTGGTGGTGGTCGAAGAACTTAACACCGTCGTACTTGGCACCGACATCAACGACGATGTCGCTGGCCTCCCAGTCCTCTGGATTTCTGGATCTCACGACCTTAGCATCCTTGAACTTGGGCAGCAGTCTCAGCATGTAGACAGCAAGTGACTCGTCCGCATGGAAAGGACCCGAGTGTGTGCAGATTTGTAGCATGTTTAGTTTAGCTCTCTTGTTGTCACTCATCAATATACGTTACTGAGACAGCGTCAACAAAAAACTCCAGTAATGCAGAAGAATCGTAATTACAAAGCAGCTGAGATGTATGCTGAAAGAACAAGGTGGAGGGGACCCACTTTCTCACCCAGCTCTTGCCCAAAAGGACGTTACTGTGGGCTCCAGCTAGCTCATCGCAAATTTTCCCCCAAACTCATCGCGATTGCTCTAAATGCTCGAGAAATCACGAGGTCACGTGAATTTTCAGTCACGTGGCTTTGGATGTCAATGCTGTCCTTCCAATTGAAGGGTGCCTTCGAGATAAAGAGTTGCCAGGTAATGGATTAGCGACTCTAGAGAGCTGAGATTGCACTGAGTGATCTCTGCTGATAGTTGGGAACAGTCTAGAGAAGTCTGTTTCAGCTGCTAATCAGATTTTGTAGGCGGTGTACAGGCTTACAGCAAATTGTCAGCCGTTGAGAAGACCGTAGTTTTGGGTTTTTTTTGGCTGTGGAGGGTTTGTTTTGGAAAGTCTTCCTTGTGTGTTGGTGTTTCTTCTAGCATCACAGTCAATTTATACAACTGGAAAAGATAATAATGGCGAGGGTGAGGAGACAGTCTGTGGTTGAAGATATTGCATCTCAACCTATCCAATTGGATTCGTTCTCAGTGGATGAGGAGGCGAAATTCGGTTCATTGCTTGCAGACAGCTATCTGTTACAGAAGTTGGAGACACTCTCCCTTGAGGTTGAAAAGAGTAATGTTGCCGCTCCCAGTGTGAAGACTCGTGAAGCAGAGATTTTAGTTGGCAGTAAAGACCGATACGAGGGCTACAGGAAGTATATGAGACAATTGGACAAGAGCATTGATGAATTCAAAGTAGTTTTACGTCAGACAGAAACAGTTAATGGGAGGCTTGAGCAGGGATTAAGTCGGTTTATGGATATTTCTAAAAGCTCCACCGAGTTCATCGAGGATACTCGTCAGATACATGAGGAAAAAATACGGCTGGAAGTTTTGAATGAGATTGTTCCAAACGACCTTCGATACTTTGAGTCCTTGGATACCATAATACGTCGCCTGAATCATGCCACGTCACCTGCAATTGTGAAGAAGGATTCTTTCAAGTCAATGCTGAAGAAAATAGATACAGCGTTGGATTATCTGCATGCACACCCAGATTTCAAAGAGGCTGAGACTTATAGGATCAAATACAAGCAATGTCTGATTAGGTCTTGCGATTTGATTGTTCATCACCTGAATGGTTTGGTCAGACGCATTGTTGCAGATATAGAAGGCAGCATTTCTAAAGATCCAGAAATTTCAGCGACCACCAGGGAGGTTCTCTTATATAACAAGTTTGCTACAATTTCAGATGAGTATGCCATTGAGATCAAAGAAATAACTGATAGACGTTCCATGGACACATATGGAAGGTACAGTGATGAAATCGATTCACTCTTGAATGAATGTTATAGTCATTACTTCCAGGCAAGAAAGAAGTTGCTAGATCCTGTGACAAGAGAGAAATTGAACAGCATTTATAAGAGCGATGAATACATTCACACTACACGATTTATCCAGGCAGAGTCTTCTTACTTTCAGCAGTTATGTGAGAATGAGTACAACCTGTTCGTGAAATTCTTCTCAGGAAGTGATAATAAAGAAAAGGCTAACCAGTGGTTGATGCAGTTGTGTGATCCTTTCTATGACTCCGTGAGGTCTAAGCTGCTAAAAGAGAACAGTATTCTGGTAATTTGCGATTCTATAGCCATTTTCTCATCATTTTATGAATTTGAAGAAGGTTCGGAGGAGTACGAAAAGCAATTCAAAGATATACAGTTTGACAAATTGTACGAGCCATTGATGCAGAAACTTCAATCAAGATTAATCTTCAGAACTCAGAAATATATTGATGAGAAAATTGTAAAATATAAACCACCTAAGGATATCTTTATGATTGCTAAGAGAAAACAAGCTAATGATAAAGAAAATTCTGAAGATGAACTCGTTCAACAATATATTAACAATCTAGACGCGGCAATGATTAAAATTGACGTTGAAAATGGGCAATCTGTTGAAGATATGCTTTCAACGTATTATAAGCCTATAATAAACGCTCTTGCAATTTTATCGTCCATTTATGAAAAGATATCACCTATCATATTTGATGATTTGGCACACCACATTATCCATGATACGCTAGCTTCGTTACAAAGTGCCTACGATAATATGGCACCAACCAGTGATGATTTCGGTTTTATCGAACACACTTTATCATATTTGAGAAACCTTTTATTTTTGAGGGATCAAATACAAGAGTTCAATATCCAGTATTCTGTTCATGAGACGTTCTTGGACTTCTCTGCAGTGGAATCCCTTTTTAAGAGGTCAAAATCAAATGTCGGTTTGGAGGATGTCCCTAAACCAGTTCTTGAAAGAAGAACATCCTCTCAACAGCAGATTTTTAACGCAGCTAGGAGCCTGATCCCCAGGTTGGTAACGAATATGGTTGACTCAAGGTCTGAGATAGTTGACTCATTGAGGTATGCTATTAGGGTATTTACAATGAGGGCAACATCACTAATAGTCGGTGACTACTTACAACTTCCAAATGATAACTCATCGGATGTTCTAGACAATAATATCAAATTAAGAACATCTATTGTTGATAATTTACCAAGATTGATCAAGTTAGTCCGTGACTATATCAGCTCCGATGATATTTTAGAGCATCTTTTGGATGCTTTAAAGGAGCTAATACAAGAAAAATATGCCGGTTATTTCGAATCACTTAGCGAACTGATAGAGAAAGGTTCCGTTGACAAGTCGAAGTTTTCCGAGGTTATGTACATTGACACTTTCTCCGAATACCTGAGCTCCAGTGTCAGAAAGAGCATGGAGGCATATCAGAATGCAGAGTGACTTTATTCAAATATGTACCATTTTATTTTGATATAATGTTTGTTTGTTTTTTTCAATTATATTTATTTTTTCAAGTATTTCTACCTGATAATTATTAAATGAAAAGAAATAAAAGAAAAAGTGTAGAAGTCTATATAAAATACCTTTTTGTGTGATCTAAAATAAAATATAAAATAAAGTTCAGAAGGAAAGAGATGGTAGTCAATATAGGGCTTGATGTTTGATGGCATCTCCCCAGAATAAACAAAACAAAAAAAAATATCGTGAATGAAAATATCATTAGTATAACCAAACTATGAGTTGGAAATTCCGAGGTTGAGAACAGAAAATAAGTGTGGGTTACTTATTCTATCAGCTATAGAAGTGTGTCAAGCTCCTGCTACTTTCATGTACCACCATTTCTGTCCGCTTAAACTCATTAATTTCCCTTTTAATTTCTGGTTTCTGTGTGGTTGTGTTAGCACCATTATCATTACCTAGTGGGTGGAGTGACTCTAACTCGATGAAGTTGTTCAAGAAGATGTCATCACTTCTTTCGTAAAGTTCAGGAGCCCATGTATCGCTGAGATAGACTTCGTCCGCAAACCTGAGTCGCTTGCTCATGGTAGCAGCCAGTCCGGTTCTCACTATGAGGGCAAGATTCACCGGTTTGTCGCCAGAAGTGGTAGGGATGGTGAGCTGTGAGGTCTCTGGGAGGGACGATGTCAGGATGGAAGACTGGTTGGAGCTGGATCTCGAGCCTGATGGCAGTGACAACTCCTCTGGTGCGGTGTAATGCACTTTCCCCCATTGTTTGGCCAATCTGGAGTATACATCCTCTGTTTCTTCTTCTGGTGACTGCGGGGCATCCAGCACCACTGTGGTTACCGTTACAGAAGGTTGTGGGGTGAAATACTTCTCAGTGGTCTCCTCAGACTTGTTCTTTGACTTGAACATACGCTTGAAGAAAGACAGCTTCTTCTTCTCTTTCTCTTTGGTCTTGCCAGTACCAGCCTGTACCTTAGGAGCCGTCGTCAGGTTGTTACCGGTCTGTGTCTGTGTAGAAGCGGTAGAGCTGTCATTGGTGCCGATAGTTGGGTGGGGTTTGATGATTGGAGTTGTGGGTGTGTATGCGTACGGGTTTGGCTTCTCTCCGCCGAGCTTCTGCTCCCGCCTGGGTGTGAAGACCTCGCCGTTGTCGAACTGGAACCGCGTGCGCATCCTCTGCTTCTGCTGCTGGTATGGCGTAAGCACAGGGTTCACGCTCTTCTGTTTCGGTGTTTGAGCGGCCAGGGAGTTGTGGCTGAGGCTCCTGGCTATGGTTGTCCCGCCGGCGGGCTTACCGTGGTGTTCGCCTAACTGGCTGAACTGTGAATGCGAGTAGAACGAGTGCCGTTGCTCCGGCCTCCTGTTCCTGCTATTGTTTCTATTCGTGTTCAAGTTCATATTGGTGTTTGAGTTCATGTGCACGTTCATGTTCGTGTGTATGTTGGGGTTGGGTTTAGGGTTTCTGTGGTTGCTGTGCTGTACGGGTTGAGTCCATGGACTGTCCCTGTTCGCGGACCGGCCCCTAGCTACGGCCTGCATCTCCTCCTTGTCCTTGGCGTGGTACTGGTGGGATTGCAAGATGGCACGCTTGCGGATGGAGTCAGGCTGTTTGTCTGAGCCCAGGTTGTGTGTACTGTGGCTGCGGGCGAGCTTGTGTTCCTTGTGTTCTTTTATATGCTTCTCGGGGCTTCTGTTTGGGATGAAGTCCCCGAGCATGATGGACTGTCTGAGGACCTTCTGGTCCTGCGTCATCAGCCTGGACTTCCTGTTGGGGCTGTGTCCGGGGTCCCGCAAGAGCATTGACTGTGATCGAGCCAAGTACATGGGTGTCGAGTATTACAGATGGGGAGGAGGGGAAGAGCTGATTTTGAAGGCAGAGAACAGGGAACAGTGTGTGTGTGTTACAAATAACAAGGCTTTTTTTTTGAGGTGTAGCGTGGTGGATGTGATATTTTACTTTCCAATTGTATAGAAAACTAAACAACTTTTTAAAAGAAAGCAGCCATATTTAGAAATATGTTGTTCTTTCTTTTTTTTTATTGAATTGCAAACTTGAACCAGGCCAGAGCACAGCACGAAAAGGAAAAGTAATGCTGTGCAGTGATGGAACGGCAGAGCAGCGATACTCACGTTCGTGGCGTGGAGGTCGGTATCTGCGGGCACTTCGCGGGTTTTGTGCTGTTGTGCTGCATCTGAATGTGCTGTCTGCGCCCTGTCTGCGCCCGGGTCTGCGCCCTGCCTGTGTCCATCCGTCCTTGCGAACAATGGTGTGCACCGGCGTGGGAGAACCGAGGCGCAGGCAGGTACGCGGGCTGGAGGGGCAGCTCGGAGACGTCTTTGGGGAGGGAGAGACGCGCGCGTTGCCACAGGCCCGCAGTGATGCAGTGACAAAGTGAGTTTGATTTTTTTTGGCGGGAGTCAGGGCCGCACGTAGGTGCCGGGGGGGAGGGCGGACAGTGGCGTGGAGTACGCGAACGGAGAATTGCGCGGGCCCGTGGGGTGGCTCCGCAGTGCGGATGTGCAGGGGGACGGGCCGAGCACGGGCTCTATCTGAGTTACCCGCGTGGCGTGGGGTGAAGGTGGGGCTGGTGGGGGGGAAGGGGGGCGCAGGAGCAAGGTTTTGGTATTGAGCAGACCGATCATGTGCGATCGTGAAGTATTATTTATTAAGGTACAAATGATATATGCTTATAGTTTTCATTTCAGTGGAGGATGAAATGATCGAAGGAGAGGGGGGAACCTATTCCTCTTGTACTGGTATTTCGTGGACGTGAACGTTGGTGTCTGTCTTCTTCATGGAGTCAGAGTCTTCCGTAGTGACTGCTTCGATTCCTAGAGATGTCTCAGTCTCAGGCTCAGAGCGGTCGATGAGTCTGTTGTCCCAGTACTCTATGAAGTGAGCGAGGGCTGTGATGCCGGTGTAGTGGCCTAGGGTATCGCAGGTCTTGTGGAATCTTCCCTCTGGGTTCTTCTTGTACCAGCGGATCAGGGAGAGTCTCACAACGCAAATGATTATCGCGCAGACGAGACCCGCGCCTGGTGCGACGACGAATGCGCCGAATGTGCTCCAGTCATCAACGTACAGACCGTTCGTGATCAGAAGTAGAGCACCACCTTGCTTGGCTGAATGGTAGTAGACGGTACCAAAGATCCACACGCCCAGGATACCGGAGAGGCCACCGCCGATGACCTCCCACGCACTCCAGACGTTGTCTAGCTTGGACCAGAGGCCGACGACGAGCACAGGAACGACACTCGAGGACAGTAGATCCACGATCAGGTAGATGTTCAGCACATCCTGTGCGATCAGACCGACGACGACCACGGGCACCATGATGGCGACCACAATACCACGCACAATCATGATGTGCAGCTTGTTTCTGAACACATCGTTTGATACGGTGGACACGAGAGCACTCTGCAGGGAGTCCAGCGTACATGTAGACAACACAGCTACGAATACGAGGGTAAAGCCCATGATCCAGGATGGCAGCTGTGCGAGCAAAATGAAGAATGCGGCGCCGCTGTTCTCCTGGTCCTTAGCGGGCATCAGGCCGGCCCACACAGCGATGAACCCAGTGACACCGATCACAGTGACGAATACAACGAGGATTACACACGCGAGCGAACACCCAATGAGCAGGTCCTTGTTAGAACGTGAGGCGAAGGTACGCAGCCAGAACCCACTCATGAAGAAATCGTTGGTGAAGATGGCGAACGTCAGGATGTAGACCAGCTGCCAGCCCAGCTTGTTGGCCTTCAGCAGCCCGGAGGGACCGATGAGGTCACGGTCGATGTGGATACGGCTACCCATCGCAGCAGCAACAATGATCAGCAGAACGAACACTATGCTCACTTGCAGGGAGTCCGTCATAAACGATATGTGGAACCCACCGATGGTTGTGTAGATGGTGGTCACCACACACTCGATGATGATGACAGGCAGCGAGTTGATGTTGGTGAGTGTGTCGATAGCGTACTTCAAAGAGGCAACCTCGCTCACCAGGAACAGGTACACCGTTAGGATTGTGCAGGCACTCAGATACCACCCGCAGATCAGGCCGAACCGGTGGAACACCCACTCTGTCAGCACGAACCCGCGTGGCGTCTTCCTCCGGATCACGGGACCCAGGAACGCAAAAACGAACATTGGCAGCCCGCCCGCGAGCGCGTACACTAGCAGCCCGTGCAGCCCGTCGATGTTCGCAATCTGCGGGTACGCGGAGAGCACACCGCACCCGAGCCCCGATGCCACAAAATTGAACGCCAGCGGCAGCGCCTTCTGCGTCCCGTTCGCCGAGAGAAACGTCTTGGCGTCCCGCTTCCAGTACGCCACGAGCGACGCAGTGATCAGCAGCAGCCCGTACGTGGGCCAGATAATAGCGTGCGCAGCTTTGAATGACAGATGACCCATCTTACTTGTATGTCTTGCGCGATGATCTAAGATGTGTGTACTTCTTTTTCCTTTGCTGAGTACAGCCCTAGAGCGGTGGAAATAGTCTTGGCTTCTATAATTAGCAAGTGCCTCGCGCTCTTGTCACTGCAATTGGAGAGATCTGGCCTCTGGACGAATCCCTAGAAATTCTGCGAAACAGCGGCGCTTAAATATGGATCTTGACAGGGCACCCTTCGATGGGCTGCAATGAAAAAAAAAAAAATTTTTCTTCAATCTGTAATATTCAGGTGACTACAGCCGTCTTGCAGAGGGCCGACAAGACACACACAGAGGCCAGACACACCTTTCTTTCGGCCGTAAACACATTGCACTGCAGAGGTTGGCTGCATGCCCATTTTGTGTGTATCACTCTTGTGCTCCCACAGAGCGTGGCTAATGGCTCCACTGCGGCAGTTTCACAGGCTGCCCTGGCTCTCTTTGTTGTTGTTTTCATTTTCCTCTCCCCACTCTTTCACATGTGCCCTCCACAGAGCAGAGAAAGTGCTGCAGGGAGCTCAGTTTATCTCTCATTTCTTCCCTTTGTCTTCTTCCTTTTTTTCCACTATTCACTTGAGACACCGCCAGCCAATGCAGTTAGTGGTCATCCCCAGACCATGCGGTTAGCCGGAGTTGAAGGGCGGGTAACTAAATCACTATCCTTTTCGAAAAATACTTACAGTATGCAAACGTACGTTGTCCTCACGTGCAAAATCGTATATACGTATTTCGTCTAGGCTTGCCATACCCATAGGCCATCCCCCCCCCCCCCCACCCGCGGGCGTCACTCCTGAGCACTGTATAGTTCGTTAGCGTTTCTTGGATATTTGCTATTATATTACATATGTATTAAGTTTTCTTCGTTCAGTCTATCCTTTTCCCTTCTGCAGGTTACTCATTAGCTCATGCCTGGTTTTCCTTTTCCTCGTCGTCGTAGCCCTTGTAGCCCGCGCAGATGCTCTCGCGGAGGAAGTCAAACTTCTCGTCCTCGAGTATTGTGTCCCGCAGAACATCCGCAGTGATACGCTTCATCCCGCGCTCCCGTGCCAGGTCTCCGCTTTTCTTGACCAGCAGCGCTATGAAAAACTCGAGCGAGCGGCCCGTTATCACTGGCGTGGCCTGCGACACCTTCCCTATATCCTCGTCCGACTGCATTATCTTCTTCACCTTCGCCGGCGGGAAGTGTGTCTTTATCTTCTCGAACACCTCCCGCATCTCCGCCGACCCTTCCCCTTCCTCTCGCTGCGCCTGCCCGGACCCCACCGGTATCACCTCGTTCACCTGGTTGCTCGCCACAGGCTCGTTCACACGCACACCCTCATACCCATCCGTCAATTGGTGGATATCCATCTTCGTTCACCTATATCTCTCTCAAAATGCACCTTTCCTAGCCTTCCGCAATCTTCTAATCTAAAAACCCAACTGCAGCTCCCTTTTAAGCCTTGCAATTCCAGAAACCAACGGGAAAAAAATGAACCTCTCTTACAGCAACCTCTCTTGTAGCAGAAAACTTCTCTTTGCCTACTAACTCTCAGGGCGTCTAACGCACAAGCACCCTACTTTAAATAGCCAACGTAGCGCAACACAACGGAAATACCAGAAAACCAAAGCTTAAATAAAAAAAAAAAATTGAGAAAAAAAGAAAGTGGGTGGAAGGCAGCCTCTGCGGGCATGGGGTATGCCTGAGGGCATTGGTGGGTGGGGGGGAGGGAGCGGATGGTACGCACTGATCCGGGTAATGCAGTGGTGTTTTGATCGCTAGGATAAGAAAAAAATAATTCTTCCCCGCCAGGACTCGAACCTGGAATCTTCTGGTTCGTAGCCAGACGCCGTGACCATTGGGCCACGAGGAACAAGAATTCGGATGTCTGTTCTGGCGCTTAGTGGCCACATGAGTGTCCATTTTGATTCCAAAAAAGAAAAGAGAGTTGTCCTTGATAGTGGGGCATGTTGGCGAAAGGGTTTCGGAATGGGAACTCCGTGAAAGTACAAGTTAGAGAGAGAGAGAAAGAAGGGGGGGTTATAAGGGCAAACGAACTTGTCGATAGCGAACTTTCATCTTTGCTAAGTAAAATTCATTCTCAAGTGACTTAATAGAGTGCACGCACCCTGGTTTTCCAACAGAATGTGTTGCTTATGGCTGTCATTTAAAGTTACAATTCTTGAGGAGAACCTCTTGGGTGGTGTAGCCCCTTGCTGAGTTCGTGTTGCTCAGGTGTTGGCAACCAGTACAGGATACGTATCTATGCTAAGAAATGAAAATGTCAAAATATTGTACAAACAAGAACAAGATGACATGTCGAATTGATAATACGTGTAGAGTCGCATCGAGTGTCTGTGCAAAACCACAAGAAAAATGGGCGCTGTTTACCAATTCGGTGCAGCCACATAAAAATTGAATCTTCAACATAGCGTATGCAGCCCATTCTTGCGCATTTTTGCGCTTGTGTATCTGTTGAGAATGTCAGCAGGCGGAAATAAGACAGAGTTATTCCCGCTGCTTTTGTTCTCCAGCAAATTTCGTTGGACAATGTAGCCAGCACACACAGCTTTCAGCCCTTTGTTATTGCGTCCGCACACAATTGTGGTCTCTTGTAGTGTTAGACTTCCCTGTTGCCATGTTGACACATGGGGGCTCGACGTGTTCAGAAGTCTTGGTGTTGCTTTCGCTTGTACAGCTCTTTCTGCGCGAGATGCCCCGCGGGGTGCGTAAATCTCTCGGCCCCTACGCATTGTCCGTGCAAACTTGCGCGTTAGGGCTGCCATTCTCTTTCTCCAGAGACCAGCGAGCATTTGAGGTCCTGGCCTCTCTACTTTTTCTCCTGCCCTACTCGCCTTGTGTGTGCTAACCCGGATCTGCCTGAGGCCCTTCCTGGGACACTGACTGCTCTTCAGGACTGTGTTGTCCCCTCCCCACCCCAAAACTAGCCTGGTCTGTATTTGCGCAGGAAAGAGAAATTGGCAGTGGTAAGGAGAGGTGACCACGCAACGCAAGGGCTCACGAGGTGTGCAAGGGGGAGAACACATCTCTTGGGGAGTCTTGCATCTCGTGTTGTAATTGCCAGGGTGCTCCCATCTGCTCCTGCGTCCTCCAGGGTGGCTGAAGGCTGCTGAAAGAAAGTCAGACAGCTCGAGTAGATGTCGAATCTCCCGGTGCTGGTTAGGGGAGGACATAGATTTGTCCCAAGTACTTATTTTACTTGCCAAGAAAGGATCGTCATTACCTGGATTTGTAGTGGTGTGCGCCTTGCTCATATTTTCTACACTTGACCGGGAACGACATTTTGTGACCATGTAGCTGATAAGCTTTGTAGGTAGCTTGCATCGGCTATCCGGAGATATATCGTTGTTTCATGGGATCATGTTGATTACAAAGCGTATAATACAATCAAAATAGATCACCAATTTTCTATACAGTAAGGGGCGTAAAGGAGTAGATGGGGGGGGCTCATCTATTTTTAAACTGAACTTTCCCCGACACGGAGTGTTCGGTTCTGATATGGAAATAGAGGTGACTATCAAAGAATAGAAATCGCCTTCTCCCTTCTATATCTGTTTCATTTCATTCTTTACAGCGGTGCTTATCGTAGCCCAAATGTACTATATGGGTGAGACCGATTTAGGCTGATTTGTCTTTGTTAGAACAACCGCTCTGTTGGTCACAACACTCTCCACGTCTTAAAATAGATCAGGTGTCTCCCCACTCACAACAGCACGATGCGCATGGCCACGTCACAAAAAAAATACTCGTGGGTGAAACGAGGACAATTCTGGTGTTCCTACAAAGTGACAAATGTCCGGGACATTTTTCTTCCGCACAGGATTTAAATTTTCTCAAAGCTGTCATATTTAACGTAAGTTAGGGTTTTAGCCAAGAAAAATGGGTCAAGCAGAAGCAGGTTCAAAACCCTAAAATTGTTGACGGGTCCATGGAAAAAGACAAAAAAAGAAAGAAATATTGGGCATCGCGTAAGCAGAAAAAAAGAAAGAAAGAGGAATTTGCAAAATGCATCCGATCAGATCTGGAGGGCATCGACAGGATGCAAGCTAAGCCGGGGGGGGAGCGCAGACAAGAGAGAAATGGTATAAACAAGAGGGTGTGAGGCAAAAAAAGAAATTATGTGGATGTTCCTGTACAGGATTCCATGCATAAGCAAAAATTCCCAATTGAGAGGCATTTGTTCTTCTTCTATTCTTGTAAGTTTCTTTCTCGGCAACAATATGCGTATTTGCGGGAAAAAGTGGGTATATGGTAATACATTTGTAATTGCTCGTAAAGCAGAAGGGAAACTACTTCTCTTTTTCTTTTTATCTATTTATTAACTGCAATTTCCTCCACGGCAGATAAATTCCGAA
Source organism: Nakaseomyces uthaithaninus (assembly GCA_030564085.1). Classification (NCBI taxonomy): domain Eukaryota; kingdom Fungi; phylum Ascomycota; class Saccharomycetes; order Saccharomycetales; family Saccharomycetaceae; genus Nakaseomyces; species Nakaseomyces uthaithaninus. The sequence goes on from JAJLUB010000020.1 coordinate 87,631, forward strand.
CCCGACTTGCCTTCTGTTCTCGGTTCCGCCCTCCTATTCTGGTGCAAAGGAAAAAAAAAGAACACTTTTGTTGCGAGAGAAAGTTTTCTTCATGTTCCATTCCATCGCGGAAACGAAATAAGTGAAATATCATCCATAGTTCAAAACAAGCCGCTGCGGAAGAAACCCGCTAAAAAGAAAGCACTTTGAAAAATAGCCCTGTATAATACCTCAACTATACAATAACTATATACGCAACGCATAAAATAAGGTGCCCTATACGAAATGAACAAGACAAAGCAAGAAATGCGAAATGCGCAATATTCTGCAATTCACGTTGTTGG
>JAJLUB010000020.1:88053-99852 GCA_030564085.1 Nakaseomyces uthaithaninus
GTGCCCCCCCTCCGAGCGCTTCCGTGCCCCCCCCCCCGCCTCCCCTTGCCTTCGAGGGCTCTCTCCCACAATGCCACAGCCCCCACCTCCGGAGAAGTGCGCGAGGCGGGAGCATGATGGTGGGCATGCCATCGTGAGAATGACCCCATTCGTACATCTCATTAGGGCTTATGGTCTTTCTCCTCGCCTTGCTTTTTTTCTCTCTGCCTCTTACCCCCACCTCCACCCCCCTCCCTGTGTACTGTGTGCACATCACAGGACTAAATAAAAAGCAATTCCTGCTGAACCCTTCTCCCGCGGGTCTCCGCCAAATGCAGGGGAAACCCACAGGATGGTGAAAGGGCTATTCCTCATCCCTCATCCCCCCTCCATCCCGCTTCGCCTTGCCCTTCCACTTCCGCTCTTCCATATTTAACGCATTTTTCTGCGGTGTTTCCTTGGGAAACTGGCGACAATTATTGTCCGAAGGCGTGAGGGACAGCGCAGCGCCATACGTCAGAAGGGTAAGGAAAGGATGACGGAATACACGTAGGACAGGAACTCTCCCGTATAGGTCTACCTTGCTGCCCTTGTCACGCACACACTCTAGGGTTTGCGAAAGGGAATGCAAAAAAAAAAAAGAGAGGAAGAAGCAGAAAGGGCGTGAGTATTGTAGAGAACCTGAGGACAGAAAATTGAGAAAGCCGGACGTGTCCGTGCTTAATATTTCATAGGACAAGAAATGCCACCTCTGGGTTTCTGTTCCTTCATTTGTCCAATGACTTCTGTGGAGATTGGAGGAGAGATCGAAAAAATTGAAAGAGCTTGCGTAATTGAGCGGACAGAAAAAAATCATTAATCGGGAAAAAAAACAAAATTAAGGATACGACAGAGGAAGCTCATGCGACGCACGTCAGAGACATTAATGTGCAAGAGGAATAGCCAGAGCTCACAGAGAAAAAAAAGTCTGCCTTAATTAGAACAGTGCACAAATGTCAAATATAAGGACAAAGAACGTCGTGATGCAAACACACTAAACAGACCAACACATACACACACGCAGAGGGAAAACAAAAATACAATAAATTTGAAAGAAAATAAAAAAGCAACGTAGCACATCTCCTTTACAGCGTATTGCCTGCAAGGGAAGAGAGGGAAATTGATATGCTAGAGGGTACTGTAGTTGTGCTGTGTTTGTGTGCCTCCATAAAAGTCTCTAGTGCCTCTATTTCTTCGTTTGTATTTCTTTTGATGTGGAAGTGTGGGAAAAGAAAAGCTAAGTTGACAATGCAGCACAGTAAAACGTAAGTGCAAGCTTTAAGTGTTATAGTGGAGCTTTAATGCTGTGTATAGCAATTCAATTTCTAAAAAAAAAAAATATACTCGAACTCGATGCACCAAGTTGATAACGAAAATATTGGCTGGGGCAAGGCAGAGAGATTGGGGTTAAAAAAAGAATATATAAACAGGGCTTGATGTTCTTATAATTCTATTGAGGCGTCAGGTAATTGTTATACAGTTCCCCTTCGCCTCGCTCTCCAGAGAAATATTCTCTCATTGAAGGTAGAGGAAGTTCTTCAAAAGAATGAAATGATAAGAAAATCGAACAGCCTCTGGACTTCAGAGTAGAAGGGTTTCCTTTTTTGTGTTTAATTATGTGAAAATGGTTTCATTTGGACTCTGAAGCCAGTAGACCAGAGGTTTATCTTGTGGAAATGGTTAAATAATGGTTGATTTGGCTTTTTTCAATGTGGTAAGATGATTTCTTATCTTTTATCTCCAAGTTTTCATTAATTTTGTGAGATGACGTTTTTATTTTTTGATGATTTTCTTCTACCTTGCTCTTTTAACGAATTGATAGATTGATGAATCCAAAAGTTTGGTTTTTTTTATATCATTTCAAGAAATGATTTCTCCACCCATATATAAAAGGGACTGTTTTTTTATTGGTTAGATGGATATTGTTTTTACGGATAGAATCTTGATTTTTCCATTCTGTACAAGAGAGGATAAGCAGAACCGGTGTTGGTAAGTCTCGATATACTTTCCTCATGCATTATTGGTTCCTTTCTTCTTAGTGCAAGAAAGAAAAAGTATTAGTTATAAATGAAAGGTTTGATTCTGCTATTGTGCAATTTTATTTTCATGTGTTCCGCTCTGGGATTTATCCCAACAAATTTACTACTACTACTTGTCTATTGAATTCTAGCATTGCCCTTTCGTCGTGTTCGTGCTGGACTTCAGAAAAGTAAAGGAACGAAGAGTTGGAAATTTTATCCAATTGAGGAGCATCAAGAAAATGTTTCACTACTTTTATTTTCTCTGCTAATTTTTATTTTTTTTTTCTTCTTGCTAGGAAGAAAGGGTTTGTTCAATAGATGCTTGTGCTCGTCATTGCGTGGTAAAATTCTTTCTTCTAAATTTGAAAGTCGTGTTTTAAAATTTAGAAGAAAGATGTGGCTTTTACCCATTTTCTCTGTCTATCACTGCCGTCACTTTTCAATCAGTGGATTTACAGATTAAGTACACAGGCTATTTTTTTCTTCAACACCCCCACTGCCATTCTGCTACCTTGTTTCTTATTCAGAGAGAACATTACGATTCAATCCAAGACAATTTGAAAGAGAAACCTCAAATTCATTCCCTTTTTGTGTGAAACATGGGTATTGTAAAATAGATTTTTTTTTTTCTTGAAGTGTATATAAAAAAAACTGACTTTTATTATAGATTTTTTTTCTACATATTGTATTTACTAATATTCATATCACGTTTTACTGGTTTTCTATGAAAATAGATTCAATCTGTTCAGTCACACTGGCAATATCTTCCAATCTGTTTTACAAATGTTTGAAAGTTGAATCCTTCTTATCAGATAATGCATTTTCAACCTTTTATCACTTTACACTGAGATAGGAAGGCTGAAGCCTGTACAGACCAAAAATGCTTGCCAGTGAAACTTAAAGTTGTCACTGTGGTTTCCCCTCGAACAGAGAGACCCTGCGTTGACACATTGACATATCGCTCTCAAACTCTCGCAGCAAGGAGAACTGTGGATAAGCAAGAATGAGGAAGAACCCTTTTCGCTGAAATACAGTGTTACCCGCACGCAGGGCCCAGCCCCCCCACTATAATCCCCCTACACTCACCGTCCCACTACCTTCTACCCCCCCCCCCCACCTGGTGGTTCCACCCGCTCCGCATGTCACCCCACTCAGGGTGTTTTCTGTTCTGGCTGGACATTTTTCATCTATAGCCCCGAGGGCGGGGATATGTTTTCTGACCCTCCTGCGAGAGTGTAAGAGGGGACATGCTCCGCTGTGGCTCGGGGGGAATCCACTGTCCATCACACTTGACGCGTTGCTGCAGCAAACCCGTGGCGCGACTGTGTTGTCCATCTGAGACCCTCCCACTAGATACTCGTGGCAATATACCGCTCCCGGAGAATGAAGAAGCCCTAAAGACAGCCGCAGCAAAGAGGGTAACTGTTGTGCTCTCTTTCCCGGTGCCAAGGAACACACGCCACGAAATGCGTGGCGTGAGCAACTCCTGTGGTGGGCACGTGGTGAGCACCTAGAACCCCCCCCCAGTGGTAGTCTGGCCGCCCCCTAGTGACGTTGTTCTTCAAAACGTCCGCAGAGGCCAAACACCTGGAAAACATGTAATACCCTCACCCCCCCCTTGTCCATACAAAACATCCTCACCAGATTGCAACCCATCAGCTCATCAGACAACGAAAAACAATGTTGTGGGGTAACTGCAAATGCCAACTGGGTTGTTGACAATGGCAATCGGGTATCAAATGACCGCTAGTTTTTACACGTGATGCAGTTTCCATTTTAGTATATATCCACACCGCACAGACTCTTCCATCAGTAAAGTATGGCAACTTGGCCGAGTGGTTAAGGCGAAAGATTAGAAATCTTTTGGGCTCTGCCCGCGCAGGTTCGAATCCTGCAGTTGTCGCTTTCTTTTTTTTGTTCTCTTCGAATTGTGCTATTTACCCGAAAGCAACACGAAAATCGCCAGGCACAGAGCCTTTGGGGGAGGGGGGGCTTCCTTTCGAGGCCCTCGAATAATTTTTTTTGCTTTGGCTCCCTCCCACAAATTCTTTAACACTTTACTTTCAATGGGAAGCCGTCTGTGGTGAAGCAACTTCACTTTATGGGACTCGTTGCACTGATTTTTGAGCATTTTGAGACTGTTGTGAACACATTGTGTGTGTTCAATGTTGATCTGTTCATTTACTGTTCCAATTGTGCTTTAAGAGAAACGAAAATAAAGATCAAATAAAATAAAGAAATTTTTTGAAATAGAAGGATATTGATTGAAAGGAGTAACGCTTCCATACAAGATTAATTCGACCCGTAATGAGCTATTTCCAGAATAACAATGTTAACGTCAACGGCAATATGAACTCCTCTGGGTTTTACCAGCCATCATCACAGTTCGCGTTCCCTCAGGGCTCTATGTCTTTCCAATCAGGACAGAACCAAAATGATCCCAACATGGTCGCTCCTGATCCATTGCCGTCTGGCCTCTTGAACGCCCTTTCCACTAAGGGCTACGCCTATGAACCACCTTTACTAGAGGAAATTGGCATAAATTTTGACCACATATTCAAGAAAACAATGTACGTGCTGAGACCAACCATGTCCAGCTCCATGCTCTCACATGAAATCCTGAACGACTCAGACTTGGCTGGCCCTGTCATATTCTTCCTACTTTTCGGTCTCTTTCTGCTGATGGCAGGTAAAGTCCACTTCGGTTACATCTACGGTGTCGCATTGTTCGGCACAATCTCCCTGCACAACCTCTCTAAACTCATGGCAAACTCAAACCCCGCCCAGGCACAGCAATCCTCCCTCCACTTCTTTAATACAGCATCCATCCTGGGATACTGCTTCCTGCCTCTGTGCTTCCTGTCCCTTGTGGGTGTGTTCCACTCCTTGAACAATACCATGGGACACGTCTTCGGCGCACTCTTCGTGGTCTGGAGTACATGGTCCTCCTCGGGGTTCCTGAACAATCTGCTACAACTGGAAAACGCAAGAACACTAATCGCATACCCACTACTTATCTTCTACAGCGTGTTCGCCCTAATGGCCATCTTCGTATGATAGTGGATTGCAAACACAAAAGTAAGCATTGTCCTAACGATACATAGCCATGAACCGCTTTTTGCTTTGTTTATAATTACATACCGGCTAAATATCATTAATTATCGTGTCTTTTTTGAAATTACTGTCACATAGGGTTGAGCACTAGTTTGCTGGCCACTGTTTTTAACTACAATATCGAGTTGATTTCGTTCTTGTTGTGCATTTGTTTTCAGCCATTAGATTACTTTGCAATGCTACACTAACTTTACCTCTGGTTGAATTCGAAAACATAAAATTTCTAATAAACAAAAAAAAAATGAGATTGCATAGGAAACCCAGTATTTGGAATTAAGGGTTTATACTACTCTTTGTGGTATTTCTCAATTGCGCTCAGCAAATCCGCAATCAGCAAACGTAGGACCAATGCTACCGGCTAGGAGGACGTGCAGTGCTCAATTAACTCGGCTGCTGTCACGGTCTGTATCGCACGTCACTACACCCATATTCTACCCAAATGCTAGACCCCATTTGGGTCATTTATACTCCAGTCTGCTCTGCGACATATACCACAGATGGAGGGTCATGGACGGTGACAAAGAGGCGTTGTTCACAACCGGGACGGATGAACATGGTTTGAAGATTCAGCTTGCTGCTGAAAAGAACGGATTCAGGAACCCCAAGGAGTTTGTTGACCAACTGATACCTGAATTTAAAAATCTGGACAGTGTCTACAACATCGGGTATACTAGATTTATAAGGACTACAGATACAGATCATGTAGAAAACGTCAGAAAATTGTGGAACCTATGTCTGGAGGCTGGCTACATCTACAAAGGAAAACACCAAGGATGGTATTCGATTTCTGATGAAACATTCTATCCCGAATCCAAAGTGATTAAGGATCCCATGAATCCAGGAAAATATATCAACACAGAGTCAAACAATGAGGTCATCTTCCAGAGTGAGGAAAATTATTATTTCAAATTATCTGCATTTAAAGATAAACTAATTGATTTGATCCAAACAAAAGAAACATTTATCCACCCACCCACAAAACGGAACCAGATACTAAGGGAAATATTGAGCGACTCAAATTTGGTAAAAGATATATCGATATCTCGACCATCATCAAGATTACAATGGGGAATTGAAGTACCCAATGACCCAACACAAAAAATATATGTGTGGTTTGACGCCTTGTGCAACTACGTAAGCTCCGTGGGTGGCATTGACGCTGTACTGGATAATCAAGACATACTAACGAAACATACTATATCAAGGGATGCAGTGCGTCTATCTACACCTAGTGAAACTTGGTCAAATACCATTCATTTAATTGGAAAAGATATTGAGAAATTTCATATAATATTCTGGCCCAGTTTTCTGATGGCTGCTAACTTACCACTGCCAAAGCAAATTGTTGTTCACAATCATTGGTTATCAAACGGAGTGAAAATGTCAAAAAGTTTAGGTAACGTTGTTGAGCCACTAGTGATTTCAAAACATTATGGAACTGATATGGTAAGATGGTTCCTTATGGAAAATTCTAAATTAGAAGAGGATGGTGATTTCCAAGAAGACAAACTTTTCTCAACAACAGAATTGTTTGCATCAAAATGGGGAAATTTAATTAGCAGGTGTTCTGGTGCCAAATTTGACATTAATCGATCAGTTCGTTATTTCTCAAATAACGATATTCACGATTCATTGAAGAAGATATATGAAAACGACATTGATCTGCTTTCAGCTTCCGAGAAGTTAATTAAAGCTGTTGATGACCTTCCAGCGCTAATGACCAGATCATACAATACCTTTCAACCCAATATTCTAATAAAAGAGATATGGAATATTATTAATGATACAAACGCATTCTTCCAACTGTCACAACCTTGGACTAGAACAGGTGTACAACAAGACGCAACAATATTCCTTTGCATAGATATTACTCGTATTTTAGGAATTGTTACACAACCAATCATACCCAAATTGTCAAACATACTGTTAGATCACTTAAAAGTTGATGTTAACAAAAGAAGGTTAAGTTTTACAAAAATTGGTAGTGATGATAATTACGGACTCTCTGTTAACTCCAAAAAGGGTAATGTACCAATAGAAAGAATAAAGAAGCGCATACTGTAAATAATTCACAAAACAATTTCTGGTTTGATATATATTTGTATATAGTTGCAATCATATTCTTCAATATAAAGATAATTCTTTTGGAAACATCAAGAAACAACAAGATATCTATCAAGACAAAGCTTCTCGAATGTAGGTTTTTTTGACTTTGACAAGTACAGTAGATGAATGCTATAAATTTAAATTTAGGTATAGTTGAATAGCGAACGAATCAATCGTGTAATTCATGAATTTCACTATCGAATTCATCCGTAATTGCTCGAACATGCCAAGGAATATTGCCCAGTTTTGATGCATTTTCCAAAGTTACACTTATTCTCTTTTTTATTTTGTCAATTTGGTCTGGATTCGTTGGTTTGCTGATTCTCCTTTTGAATTCTTTGATATTTGGCGTATGTGCAATACTCATACCAACTTTCACTAAAGTTTCTATTCCCTCCAATGAGTTGTGAACTAAATCTGAATCAAAAATTAAGTTCTTTGATTGCGCTACTAAAATAACAGTGGAGCCACCAAACTTGAAATATCCCAATTCATCCCCCCGTTTCTTTACCTGACCCTCTTTACATGTAAGGATGATTGACCCCACCATCATAGCTCCTACTGGAATGTATAACATTGTTCCAAATTGCGGTGACTCAATAGGGATTATAACCCTAATATTCTCACCAAATACATCAAGTTCACTTCTAATTGCCATTGGATTCACTGTATAGTACTCACCATCCACATATATTGGTTTTCCCACCACTCCATCAACTGGGCAATGAATTCGGTGATAATCTTGGGGTGCCAATCTAAATATGGCTATGCTGCTTGAGCGTTCATTAAAAATATCTGAACGGTAGTTTCTAGTTAATCTACCTAAAGTAAATTTGCTTCCTTTGATCCAAATTTCCTTAGATTTGTGAATTGAAGAAAATACAGCACATCTGGAATCAGCAGGCGATACCATTATTTGCGAAGTATCTCCTTCTGGAATTCTACTACCGGGTTTTAGCTTTCGATAGAAAAACTCATTGAATGTTTTGTATTCGGTTGGCTCACATTGACTCATATCCAAAGAGTGAAATTTGATAAAAGACTCAATTTGTCGAGAAGACATAGGACTGTCAAATTTTTTCCCTTGTCTGATTGACAAAACCTTAAGAAGGGTTTTGAATCTTTTTGATTCTTTACCTTTCCCATTATATATAATTCTCATACCAACTTTCACATGTGGACTAATTTTTTCTTCTAATACAATTCCAGAATCTCTATCCTGAACCAATATGTTGGCATTGTTCGAACCTACAGCATATCGACCATAAGTCAATTTGATCAGTATTTTACTAAACCAACGCTTCGAAGCAAATTCAGATGAAACATAAGATGGCTTGAGAACACGACCACATTTTCGGAACGAACACAATGCAAAATGTGTAATTAGATCATTTTCTAAAGTCAATTTGGTATTTTTCTCATTATCAGTTGGGATGAATGATCTATAGCAATTTGGGCACTTCCATATATTTTTAAAATCTGCAGATTTGTTCCATTTTTGTAATCCACCAACTAAATCTTGCTTTGAGAGAGTGTCTCCTTTCCAAGGTAATTTTTGATACAGTTCAAAAAACTCAATAGCATCAAATTCACTAAAATTACCAAGAGTTTGCAGAAATAAGTAGGTTTGAACAATATCAAATGTTTCTCTACTTACGGTTAATGAGACAACCCGCTCCCAGAAGAATTTCTTCAAAGAGGAATATGGAATATACCTCAGGCCCAATGTTAATATTGGATTCGGAAAATTTTCACTCTTTTCAATTGTAAGGTTCAGAGGTATTCGATATTGTTGCCAGGCATGATCAGATGTTTGTTTCGCCATTATCTCCGTCCATGTCAAATCATATTTTGCTATCATATCATTGTAAGAAAAAGAATCCTTGTCAACAACATTAAAATGTATATCAAAGTTCTTCTCATTAGGATATACCTCAAAAGCTGCGTATTCATCAAATATTGGATTCAACGCATGCTTCCTCCAGGATGTTTTGAAGACTCTTCTACCATAGGTAGCAACGATAAATGGATCCATCGCGTAGTATGTCTTTGATATCTTATTTTTGAGTTCTGGCAAATCATCTATTGATTCGAAATGTATGAACATAACTCCGAGTGCATGTTCTTTCTTAGCCAGTTGAAATTGGTTGCTTAAAAGATAGTTTGAACGAGAACTCGGTAAAGGACTGATGAGTTTTCTATTCAAAAGTGAAATTTTCTTTCTTTTACTGATTCTTAGGATGGCACTATTCAAATCAGAGCTATCATCTATTTCTGATTCATCTTCTTGTGTTGACTTCGATGAATTACTGGAACTGAAAAATGGTTTTTCTGGCCTCATAGATGGTTCAGCTATCGGTGCCAATATTGCGTCCTGTTCCCCAATCGCAATATCATTGAAATCGACCTGGGCACTGTCTGGAAAGACCACATCATATTCATCCAATGCCGTTACTACTGTTGGAATTGAAAGACGGCTTGTAATATCATCTAATGGATCTCCAATGTCGTCACCTAATTCCAAATCCTTCAAATCGTCTGTAAAAGACTCGACATCATCCTCATAACCTTTCTCAAGAACAACATCTGCTACATTTTCGGCTCCTTCAAAGCTGATAATGTCCAGAGCCTCCGATATGGAGTCGTCTTCATCTTGCAAGTTTGAGGACAAACCTAACAATCCAAGTGTGTCCTCTAGCCCAAACACACTATCAGTGTCATCATCTTCTTCGTCATGCAATCCTTCCATATTAGTGATGGGTTCGTCATCATTAGTCTCTAGAAACTCATCACAAAGCTCACGGGCTTCGGGATCTTTCATTGATATGATGTCTTCAGAGGTATTGTTGAAATAATTTGTTGCTGAGTAAACGTTTTGAATATCATCATTACTTTTCATGCTGTTATTGAGGTAGTTCTGCCACTCACTAAACGCCTGAATTGTTGATTGGTTCTTCGAAGTAGCTTTCAACCTGAAACCAACTTGAATTTCACCCACCACGTATTCAGCGCTAATATTACTTTCTCTCTGTCTCTTCTTGTCGTATAGTGTCAACCATCTTGGTTTCTGAAAAAAGTTGTAATTTGATGGTGCATCTTTTACCTTAAAGATATCCAGTAGAGACACACGAGCCTCACCAATATACAAGTAAGATGATCGTTTCTTGGAGATCATTCCAATTCTCCCATTGCTACTGCTACCGTTAACATTAGTATTACTACTACTGTTGTTATTCGGCATTGAGATACTGAAACTACTTCGGCGATTGGTGGGACTGTTTTGATACACGGCATTAATTGGAGATTGCGACGGGCTCACAGCTGTTCCGTTTGGTATGTGCAAACTTGCTAGGGATTTATTGTTGTTTCTAGCGTTATCTGTGCTGAGGAGATTCGCTGTACTGCTCATCTTCGAACTGAAAGGTGTATCAAGGCCACTATCAGCCGATAAATTTTGCTGCGAATAGGAACCCTCATTATTGTCGGCACTGGACATCATAAACTTGGAGCTCTGCAAAATACCACTACTTGTACTTCTCCTCCTTTGCAACATGTCCCCATCGTGCAGCTCATTGCCATCAACATTCACACCATGGGAGTGCCGAGAGGATATGCAGTCATATACAATTATGTTCACCCACGGCGAATTCGGCCGAGAGGGAAGTTTTAGCTTTATTATTTGGTTCCACCGAGAGTTAGAGTTCCGTAACCGTGTTGACCGTTTCACGTAGAAAGTATTGCTAGTGACAAAACATGTAGGACTGCACTGGAACCTCTTGAACAGCTCAACCTTATTGGTACCTACCAGGTGTACATCCAAAGAAAGTCCGCTATGTACTTTATCCTTCTTCTTCTTCTTACTATTCCTCCCTATAATCCTCATTCTACACTCTTCTGCCCTATCAGTGATTCAAATATACCTAAACCTATGAGCCCACTATTTACTGTATTTTTTTCTTCAAAATAATCCCAAATTTTCCCCAGTTGTTTTTATTTTTTTCTCCCTACAGTACCTCTACAGCTGCACCCTTTCAACAAAAACGCAACTAGCTTATAACTATACAACTAACCAAGCTTTTTGCTTCCACCCTTTGTCGATTCACTACGTCAAAGTTCAGCTTTCGCTGGGTATATTTTCTACTTTGTGCTTCTCAGCTTCAATTCCCATAGAAAAAATCCCCCGGTGCATGGAACAACTGATTTACGTTTTCAGTGCATGGTATTCTTTCGTGCGCTCCTTCTGCTTTCACTACCTGCTGTTCTGTGCCCAGCGCTGAAAAATTGCATTCCTGAACCAAAATTTTCATAGTTCCCCTCTTACACTCCCGCAGCATCCATGGCCACACCACAGAACACTTTGCAGATCCACGCTGGCTCTTCCCATTTTGCCATCCTCTCAGTCTTCTTCTAGGCACCTGCTGCGGTTGGGAAGGCGCAGCGCTGCCCAGTTTCAGCCCCTTCGGCTGAACAATGGACCCGTGGTTTTTTCCGGTTCCTACAGGTTCCTCAGGCATACAGAGAAGGGCACGCACAGAGTCGG